>OX632356.1:58459974-58508097 GCA_951751655.1 Ophion costatus | reverse complement strand
AAGATTTCACGAACCGGTCACCGCCTGCCCCTAACGATTATTACCGTCCAAGCTCTCTCTCTCTCTCTCTCTCTCTCTCTCTCTCCCTCTCTCTCTCTCTCTCTCTTTTTTTCGCTCTGAGAGTTTCACAACCGTGTCCGAGCCTTCCCTCTCTCTGTCTCTTTTTCTCTCATCCCAGCGCGATCTCCGAGCTTAGCCCTCAGCAACGCGGACGAGAAACTCTCTCGTGTGTCTCGCCTGCTCTTATCTGGCTCCCTTGTCTATCCGTTGTACACATTCCGAAAAGCTTTTCCTCGAGCGTACATCGCGTACATATGTGTCTAACCGGGCCATGCTCCCAGGCCACATACAGGTCCATACGCTTATGTTGTATAAATCTATATTTCGCAGACGTGAGGTGCCTTCGGAGCACGAGCCCCTATGGCCGCGCAACTCGACGAGACCCGCCGCAAACTCCGCGGACGACTCTTCAGTAAGCCGAATTCGGTGCGTGCCTTAAGGCCTTAGGCCACAGTAACGGGTATAAAACCATGTGCGAATTTAACATTTTTTTATCGTATGAAAAAGTGATTCACTCATAAAATTAATTACACATCTATTTAGTATGAATATCAAAGCTGTTATAAAAAATATATATTTTTTTTACGATGTACAAAATGGCCGACTACTAATATTTTCTTTTATCTTTTTTTTAGGCACTCCGCGGCGTGACCTTTGGCATCCGCAATTTTTGACCTAGAACAAAAACTCTCGTCAATCTATATTAGAATACCTGGTACGTACGGATCTTAAGAAATATTGTTTTATTCAAAAGTTGTACGTATGTGAAATTAAGAAATGAATTTTCAGTGAAAAATCTCGTTATAACTGCTCATAAACTGCTCATAGAATAAAAAGTTTTCGATTAATCTGAAATTCCGTACGTACTTCTCTGCGAAATGTAATTAGGAACACAACTATTAAATTTGAAGTAAATCGAGTGAAAATTGTTGAAGTTATTTGTCACGCCAATTGGAAAAAAGCTGTTTCGAGAAGTTTCGAGTAGTCGGCCATTTTGTACATCCAAAAAAAAAATTCTAACAGCTTGATATTCATACTAAATAGTTGTGTAATTAATTTTACGAGTGAATCACTTTTTCATACGAAAAAAGTGTTAAATTCGAACATGATTTTATACCCGCTACCGTGGCCTAAGGCCTTAAGGTACAACGAACGCGCGCTCTCGATTTCTATAGATTTAGTTCAAATTTTAAACAGACGTTGTTCATATCGTTATGCATCTTTGCGTGGAATTTCAGAAAAGTCGACTATTTAGATCGAGAGATAATGGGTTTTTAAATTGAAACTTTTAACACTGCAGGGTCTGCATTGGTGACCACATCGGCGCGGCGCGAGACAATACGACCATAAGACTTCGTTCGCAACAACTGCATTGTTTCGCCCGCAGTGTGGCAGGTTTCGCCATCTTCTTGAAATAATGTGTCTTCCAAGTCCATGCTGTTTATGCCATTTACCGGATGTTGTGTTCAACACATAACCTCCATGTCCGTACCTTATATTAGAATAAAAATATTCGTACTTCTCAAACAAATAATACGTTTTATTGATAAATACAAATGTCAGGTAATTTTGAGACACCCTTTACACTTGGTTGCGCCAACTCGTTGAAAGAATACGTCTTCCAAGTCCATGCCGTTTATGCCATCGGGAATTGTGTTCCACACATAACCTCCATGTTCGTGCCGTATATTAAAACAAAAATATTCGTCTTTCTCAAAAAAATAATCGGTTTTTTTAATAAATAAAATAATAAAATTTAATAAATAATAAATTAAATTTCAAATTTAATAAATAATAAATAAAATTAAAATAATAAATAATAATTTAATTTAATAAATAATAAAATAAAATAATAAAGTAAATAAAATTTATTAATAAATAAAATATCAGGTCACTCAGAGACATCCTTTACATACCTGTATGTGTCTGCGTACGGGAGTACGCAGGAATACTGGAAAGTCGGTGGCTACTAGATTAGTGTCTTTTGTCCGACGTAATAAAATAGTGCGCCCACCACAGTAACATACTGTTGAGTGAGTCCAACCTCAGCTTCAATGTCTCTCGTAATGAACAAAACAAGCTGACTCTTCACCCTCGGCTTTCTCATTAAGAACCATGTCGTTTATGTCGCCAGAAATCTCCATCCCTCATCCTCGTTGCCCTCCTAGCTGTCCCATCCTCCGCACTTTCACCGTACGCGCGATGCGCGTTTTCTCCGGTTCGCAACGCCGAGTTCTTGCGAGTTCCATCTCTTCCCTTTCATCCTTATGGATCCTCTCTTTCATTTCCCAGCTTTGTCTTCCGCTTCGTCCCCCACCCTTACTTTTTCAACGTCATAATTGCATTGCAAAGTTCGTGTCCTTATTCGTGAGCGCCTTCAAAAAGGCGCGGGGAGCCCGCTTTGGTTTGTGCACAACTGGCTCTAATTATTGTACTTCGAGCGTGAACGTTTTTGTTATGGCCTTTTACGGTGGACGATGTACGTGCGTGTGGGCGTGTACTGCCGAGAACTGCCATTTGACACTTTCGAATAAATTTTATTGCCGTCAAACTTTTGTCGAGATGCTCGGAATTGTTGTCACTCATTTAAGGATGTTGAGTCCCTATGAAACACGTCAATGTTAATTGTTCAATAAATAGCCTCTTAATCGTCATGAAATTTTTACACGATTTCCTGAATACTTCATGTAAAAACATACCAAATTTTCAGAATTCTATCATCATTACTTCAACCTCCTTAACGGTTGAAATAAAAAATGATAAGAAAATTCTGAAAATTTGGTATGTTTTTGTATGAAGTATTTAAGAGGTCGTGTTAAAATTTTACGACGATTAGGAAGCTCGTTATTAAAAAATTAACATTTTGTTAAGAACAATTGTTAAAAGAAATAAAAAAAATTTATCAATAAACTTCGTTTTGTTTTCGTTGCTTTCAGTATATTGTAGATATTATAAAATTGAGAGGTCAAAAAAAAAAACTTATTGCAAAGTTACATCAGTTTCCATAAAACAACATTTAATTTGTGAATGTTAATTGTTCAATAACGAGCTTCCTAATTGTCGTGAAATTTTTACACGACCTCTGAAATACTTCATACAAAAACATACCAAATTTTCAGAATTTGATCATCATTTGCGATTTGGGACTCAACATCCTTAACACTTCAATACGGAACATTGGTAATTTATGTTCACATGTCGATTGGTGGACAACTGAGTATTGTAAATATGTAAAGAAATATCGTTGAAGATTCTTTAAGGCCTCAGGCCACAGCAACGGGTACAAAATCATTTGCGAATTTAACAATTTTTTTTTTCGTATGCAAAAGTGGTCCTCTCATATAATTAATTACACATCTATTCAGTATGAATATCAAGCTGTTAGAAAATATATATATATTTTTTTCGATGTAGAAAATGGCCGACTACTCGACATTTTTCGAAACACCTTTTTTCCAATTGGCGTGACAAATAACTTCAACGATTTTCACTCGATTTACTTGCAATTTAAAAGTTATGTTCCTGATTGCATTTCGCAGAGAAGTACGTACGGAATTTCTGACTAATCGAAAACTTGTCATTATGTGAGTAGTTTATGAGCAGTTATAACGAAATTTTTCACTGAAAATTCATTTCTTAAGTTCAAATACCTACAACTTTTGAATAAAGCAATATTGTTTGAATTCCGTACGTACTTCCTTAGGTATTCTAATGTAGATTGACGAGAATTTTTGTTTTTTATTCTAGGTAAAAAAATGTGGATGCTAAATATCACGCCGCGGAGCGCAAAAAAAAAAAGATAACAAAAGAAAATATTAGTAGACGGCCACTTTGTGCATCGAAAAAAAAAATTCTAACAGCTTGATAATCATACTAAATAGATGTGTAATTAATTTTATGAGTGGATTACTTTTTCATGCGAAAAAAATTTGTTAAATTCGCACATGATTTTATACCCGTTACGCTTTGGAAAGTTTCTTTTTTTAATCCTGATAATTGTTTTTTCACGCAATGCAACTAGGTGAAAAAAATCTTTTTTTAAAATTCTAGCCAACAAATATGTACTTTTCGAATAGCTGTCGTAAGGGTAGGAATACCTGTATAGAAATATTTGAAAAAAGCTTTTTAAAGCTGCTGGGGCTAGCTTCAAGAATCTTCGACCAGATTTGAGAACTATTAATTAGCTGTCGCATTATTCAGGTTTAAACGCAAAGTACCAATTTACCGCGTTGTTTTAATTGGTAACTATGTTTCCTCACACGAAACATCGCTTGAGTGTCTATCTCCGATTTTGTCGAATCTCATATATGTCACAAAGCATAGAAACCTATGAGACACGTATTTTCTTTAATTGGCGGAAAAACGCTTTTAAAGGCAAGAACCACCCCTCAAAGTAACGCGTGTCACCCCTTAATTGATGTTTTCCAATCTATAGTGAATTTTTCGTCGCTCTACATTAGAAAAACTTTGGTTTTTGTTTCATTTAGATCGGTGGACTGCACGGGGGTGTAACCGCAAAATCACGTATGTCTAGGATTTGGAATTGATAGTCGCAGGGCCATTACCTGCAAGATGTTTACTTGCTTCAAGGAAAATCACTTGCAGATGTTTTTCTGAATAATTCATTTACAAATATTCGTACATATATATATATATATATATATATATATATATATATATATATATATATATATATATACATACGTTTATTCACCAGCAGATTTCGAAACTTCCAAACAGCAATAAGATCGCAAGCTGGTTCGCCTGTATCCAATAATACTTTTCCCCGAGGAACGGACACACGTCGTGTTAACGTTCTTTCGTATAAATAGACATCCGAATCTATTCTCATTTTGCGAACGAGAGAAACGTTATTTCCCCGCCGTGTTGGCGCCTGGTTTTGCCAATATAAATGAAGAAAAGTTTGGTCCATCGCGGATGGCTGAAGGCGTGTGGATATACAGAATCCGCTTTCCTACAGATCCATCTGTTGAGTCATTTAGTGGAGTTGCGTGCTGGACAGGCCACATCGATTTAAAGAAACAAATACATATGTTTGTATATATATATATATATATATATATATATATATACAGGGTGGCAATAATACATATATATATATATATATATATATATATATATATATATATACAGGGTGGCAATTTAGGCCATGTATTTTTCAAGGGTTTTGCATCGAGATTCAATTTCGCATTCATGTCCTCTGCGGAAAAAAACATGTAGCGCATTTTTGTGACGAGTATTTGCCGAGCAATGAGCCTTCTGGAAAAAAAGTCAAAATTCCATTTTGCGCTCAGCAAAATGAAGATAATTGAATTCAGAATACGAAAAGCTCCTAAATAATTTTTCCGAAATGGAAATAAATTGCATTTATCCACTTTGAAATCTCCAATTTTTTTTTTCGATGATGTACGGAAAAATGAGTATTTCGGAATAGAATTACCCATATTTGGTGTACTCAAAATGGAAGTGTGATTTTTTTCCATATTGCTAATTTTTTTCTGGCGTATACTACTCATCTCGAAAATGCGGTATATTTTTTTCGAAGAGGATTCGAAGTATCGTTGACAATCAAAGTTTCCTCGATCGCTAAATCTCCGCGTAAGACCCTCAACGGGTTATGCCTGGTTGTAACAGTCGAAAACAGGTAATTGTTTCGGGTTTTTATTTGAAAATCATGATGATAAATTTGTACAAAACGACCTGTTTGAAAAAGTATCATCTGACGAACACTGTAATTTTTTTTTTGGGAAACTGTTACACTATAATCGATTTACAGCCAACGTCCGGGAAGCACCCCTCGAAAGCGTCTTTTGCGTTGATGGACTTCGGAACCAGGTTATCGGGATCAGAAGGGCATCAGAAGAGTGCAGCTTACCTGGTTCAGAAATGGCAAAAAATGAAACAGATATCGTTAGTATAGCAGTTTATCCTATGATCGATCGAAGGGATTTCCGGAATATCAAATTGAAAAAAAAATGGTGCGTGTTCACATAGAGAGTATTGATTTTTGCACAAAATAGGCATTCTTCCTTCATCAAATCGCAAGTATAAATCGGAAAAATAATCTTCCCATCAAATGCTACATTTTTACATCTAGAAAAAGCTCTAAAAAATTCTGAAAAATTGATGCAGCAGTTTTTGAGATATTTTCTTCACCTCCTTTGCGTCAACAATCCAGTCTATGAATCTGTCAATTTTGATGCGATCATGTTGACATTTTCAGGGAACATTTATAGGATATTTACATTTATAGGACATTCATAGGGCTGTAAAAAAATATTGCTTTTGAAAAAAGCGATTTTCGAGTTTTCCAGGTAGGCATGGCCCCTTAAGGATGTTGAGTCCCAAATCGCAAATGATGATAAAATTCTGAAAATTTGGTATGTTTTTGTATGAAGTATTTCAGAGGTCGTGTAAAAATTTCACGACAATTAGGAAGCTCGTTATTGAACAATTAACATTAACAAATTAAATGTTGTTTTATGGAAACTGATGTAACTTTGCAATAAGTGTTTTATTTGACCTCTCAATTTTATTACATCGACAATATACTGAACGCAACGGAAACAAAACGAAGTTTATTGATAAATTTTTTTTAATTTCTTTTAAAAATTGTTCTTAACAAAATGTTAATTTTTTAATAACGAGCTTCCTAATCGTCGTGCAATTTTAACACGACCTCTTAAATACTTCATACAAAAACATACCAAATTTTCAGAATTTTCTTATCATTTTTTATTCCAACCCTTAAGGAGGTTGAAGTAATGATGATAGAATTCTGAAAATTTGGTATGTTTTTACATGAAGTATTCAGGAGGTCGTGTAAAAATTTCATGACGACTAAGAAGCTATTTATTGAACAATTAACATTAACATGTTTCATAGGGATTCAACATCCTTAAGAAGCACACGGCCACTATACAATTGTCACCCTGTATGTAGACGTATGAAAGAGTCTCGAGGAAGACAGAGGGAGAAAAGCAGAGCGAACGAGTGCCGAGGATGTTTCGGAACTTGGGCAATAATGCTGGCCGTCGTTTCCAGAAAGCTCCACCCCCCACCCCCATCCCGTTTCTCCCGCGCAGTTTTCGGGCTTTATCCTTCTGGTGTGCTACTCACCACCGTATACAGGGGCGGGGGGTAATATAGTTTCCAAAACTCGTATCATCGCGGCACCCACGTACGTTGTTTTCCGTTGTACACGAAGCTCTCGCTTTTCTCCCATTTCCCTTTCTTCGGCTCCCTTCGGTGTCCCTTCGTACCTTCTTTCCCCACTTTGCGGTAGTCCCTCAGTTTATTTGTCAACTTTTATTGTCGCCTGCGAATTCGGGCCTGCCAAATCACGTTTTTCAGCATCCGCAGCAGCGAGGGGGTGGGGTCCACCCTTAAGGCACTTCACGTTTCTCCCTCTCTCTCTTTCTCTGGCCTGCTTTCTATTTTTTTTTGGTCGCCGAACAAACGCAGGGTACAGGATGAGCGCAAGCTCGAACGAAATGAGAACGAAGGATTTATGTAGCGTGGCGAAAAGCTCAGCTGTACAGAGACGCGCGAGGTGGACGTCCTTCGCTTTCGTGCAACCCTCGGCCCGCGGGCGTAGTACACGTGGGAGGGTCGCTCGATTTTCATTATTCTTTATTCGACGCGCGGCTAAATATGGTTTGCCCTCATCCTATTTTCGTTACCGAGTCGAGGAGGCACTCCGCGAACCTCGTCCCAAAATTGTCACAGGAGCTTTGAAATTTTACGGAAAGCTTGTTTATCATCGTACCCTCGGCCATCGGAATGTCAATTTATACGTAGCAAAATTTTGAAAAAAAAGTAAAGTTTTTTTTTAATCTGTAGCTGTTTTGAAAGAAAAAAATGTGAAGGTTGTTTAAAAATATGTAGCGAAATTTTGGAAGAAAAAATGTGAAGGTTTTTTTTGTAAGATGTAGCGAAAGTTTGGAAGAAAAAAATGTGAATGTCTTTTTTATAATTTTTTTTTTGTAGAATGGGGGCGAACTTTTTTTTCCTGCACCCTATCGAGTGTAGGGTGATTGCGGGTCTATCGAATTGAAAGTGATGCTTTATCGATCCTTTTATTTTTATCTCTAAGCCCTGCTTGCAGAATATTGAGCTCTGAAGGCTTGTCCCATATACCTGGGTCTCCAATTTTTCAATCGAGGTTCCGAAAAATCCGAAAAAATTCCAGGTACCAGCATTTGATTGCACCGTTTAATTAAAAATATTTCGGTTAGCCTGCATCGGTAAATACAGGAGATATGGACTCCGTAAGAGGACTGCACAATTTACTTTGTCGCATGCTGTTAAAAAAATATGAACATCAAGTTAAATATGAACTTTAAATTAAATATTACCATCAAATCAGATATTAACTTTATGTTAAATATTAACTTAACGATAAATATTAATTATAAATTAAATATTGGTAATAATAAACTGCGTTGCCTCGTTAAAAAAATATCAAACGTCAAACAAAGGGCCGGAACGTCCGCCCTCTTTGCCCACCTGTACCATTAGAGATGATTGCAGGCTATTAAATGAAATTGCAATCAGTATGCAATAAATAATTGTGATGCAGCATACGTAATAATAATGACTACCCGCTCGTTCAACATTCATGCTTTAAATTATTGCACAAACGAATGTAATTTGTCACCACGATGGGACCGTATCGCCGATTTTTGGACATTTCGTCTCTTTTTTTGAATTTGGCGTGAAAATGGGTGAGATTTTTTTTTCTCGAATTTTGGTACCGTAGTATTTAACCGTCACTGGAATTTTCAATCACCCCCGTTTAATTACAATGGCCGAGAGCGCGCGAGGGAAAAATGTCGACCCTCTGTCGATTCGTCGTCACTCGTCTCTGCTTCATTTTTTTTTCACATTTTTCCTCTCATGTCCTCATCTCGTCGACGACCAAAACCATATCCGCGGAGCTATTGTGGAGCTTTTCTTGCAATGACAGGCAACTGAGAAAGACGAGGAGGGGATTTTTTCTTCGTCTCTTACAATTCGCTCATTTGTCTCAAAACCTACATTCCGTTAACGAGGACGATAATGATGGTAACTCGTTATTCGTAAGCGAGGTACGATTATGTTTCATCGTGGAAGCTCTCAGCTTGCTCGCGTACTTTTGGCGATTTCCGTCTACTAACATATGCACACGGTGCTTTTCGAGCCGTCGTTTTTGTTCTCATTTTTTCCTCCCCGATCTTATTCTGCCCTATTTAGGTATCAGTGCCCATTGAAGGATCATCCAGAGCGGAGAATGAGGTAAGGAGGTCGTTTTTTACGAGGCCATCTACAGCTATGCGCGTATACGAGACATTTCATAGATTTTTTAAATTACTTTTAGCCTGCTCCACACTAAATGGTTGGAGGTTAGATTCCGCTGGAATTGTTTCATCACTCGGGAGATCAAAGCCTAGAAGTGTTTTTCCAAACGCACGTCCAGCGTTCATGTGGACCGATACTTGGATGGGTGGACGGTAGGCCGTTCCTATCGGCACGGATTTTTCAGTTTCCCTATGCCCTCGTGCTGGGGCGATACAGCTAGTGCATCAGGAAACGAGCGGCTGTGGAAAACACTCCGAGGGGTCTTTAAGAAAATGGAAATAGTCGTGGAGCCGCAAGTGTTTGGCAAGCGAGACAGGGATGAGATCGTAAATGCACTGGAAGAAACATTGGAATTTGAAAATATGCATTTTTTCCAAAAAGCAAATTAATTGGGAGTTCCAATTTTTTTTTAAATAAGATAAGATTGAAAACGATCCGCCGAGATAGTACGTTAATAAATGATGCATCCCTTCATTGATTTTTGGTCTACTGATAAATTGCTGAATTAATTGCAATACCTTATGCAATGGAAATAGGATGATTGCTATTCGTGAGCCATTCAATCAAGGGCTTAGACCACTGTAAACGTCTGAAATTAAGTGATTTTTTGCGATTTTTTTTTGCGAAAAGACAAGTATGAGGATAATAATATTCAAGGATGTTATTAATTATATCTTCAAGGAAATTTAAAAAATTTATATTATAAAATGATACAGTATGGTGACGCTGGAGACATTCTCACGGAGCATGTTGAATTTGAGACGCTCTGCGACAGTGTAACTGACGCAAATTTGAATTTGGAAAAAAATATTTAAAAATTTTATTAATTTACCCGAGTATAGCTAGTGAAATATCTAGGAAAATATGAATTTTTGTGTAATTGGCAAGCATTTAATGTAAAAATTCAACTTTCGACAGAAAAAAAGGACAATCATTTGTTAATAACTAATCAACTCGTGGAAAATACCGTACGTATTTCACTTCGGAATGTTATTTTAAAGATGAGCTCTAAATTTGGAGTGAAAAGAATGAAAATGGTCGGAGTTACGCTGCGTGCCGTTTTGAAAAATTATGTTCCGAGAAAAACGGCGATGCCTCGTACAGGGGCCAGCCACGGCCACCGCAGACCCACACGGGCCTGCGGACCTTTGTTTTGCAAGTACCAAACTTTTCCCCCCTTAATCTAGATGGTTCAAAGTATCTGTTAAACCACTTGAAAAGAAATCCATTTCTTTTTTAATTCTACAGTGGTGTTAGCCCTTAAGGCCCTAGGGACCCTACTTAACCCCTTCGTTGGCATTGACGCAATACTGCGTCAAATAATTCCGTGCCCTATATGACTTTGACGCAATAGTGCGTCAATCTTTATTTTCCTATTTAACTGGCTCTGATTTGAAATCGGAGCCTCACTCGGGGGTTTTTGGGCTCGCTAAATCCGAATTTTAAGTCAAAATTTGGAAATTCAAAATGGCGGCGCCAATATGGCCGACAAAAATCAAAAACTTTACTCGATTTAGATGAAAGTTAGTACTCCGGGATTTTTGCGGTCGCTTATTACGGATCTGACCTTTAAATTTGAAAATTCAAAATTTGGAGTTTGAAATTGAACATTTTACTCGATTTAGATAAAAATTGGTACTCTGGGATTTTCGAGGTCGCTTATTACGAACGCGAATACAAAATTCAAATAAAAATGTCAACTTCATACAGACTGTTATTGTATCCGCAAATTGAATTTGTAGATTTTATGTTCAGACTCATAATCAGTGGCCTACATAACCTATGAGTACCGAGTTCTATCTAAATCAACCCGTATTATTTGTATTTTTATTCGCCATATTTGTTCATCATTGTGAATTCCTGAATTTTGAGTTCAGACTCATAATCAGCACCCTCGAAAACCCCAGAGTACAAGTTTTCAGGATAAAACAATTCCTGCCATTATGGGCACTTTTTGTCAAATTCTCTCTGCCAACGAAGGGGTTAAGGACCCTACTGTGAGGGGTGAAAAAATCGATTTTTTTGCATTTTCTCAAAATATAAATACATATTCAAGAAAACGTGAAAAAGATTCAAGTTAAAATATTGAAAATTGACCAAGTTACAGACGTTTTGACTAAAACTTTTAATCGCGTTTTTCTTCAGATTTCGTTTCTCGTCTTACAATCATCACCCTCGCTATAATTGTCCGCTTTTCAATGTACGAAAACCAACATTTTTTTTGGTACTTCTGAGTCTCCGAACATGAGTGAAATGTCGCCGAAATTACACTTTTTTTCGAGCATCAGCTATTTTGTAATTTGTTCCCATAATTGGCTAGGCACAACGAGAACTACGTTTATATACTTTTTAATTTCTATTTCTACGACCAACCATTGTGAAGTTATCGATCCGGCCGTCGGACCACATTTTTTATCCAGAAGTTCTATTATACCTCAACAACATTGTTAATAAAAAACAATTTCATAAAAATTCACACGAAACACGCTCAATGTATGCTAAATAACCATTTTTTTTCCAAATCCTCAATGAATAATCTACCAGACAAACAAAATGCGGAAAAAGCTACCTTTTTTCGGCTCGTGACAGTGATATCTTCCCGCAATTTGCATGCATACACGATGATAATGAGGTGTATTTTATTCACAAACGTATACAATTTGTCCCTCGACTCGTTCCCTTCAAAGGGCTTTTTAAAACCCGTTCGTGTCTTTATACAACGCGCTTTAGAATTTTTCACAAGATTTTTCATATATTAAAAAAAACCTTATAGCGAATCGGACGAATGTATGAAAGAATCAACGGAGCCTTTTGAAAATGGATTACAATTAAAGAAAAAAAGAACGTTCCTCCGCAACGAGAATCAATGCTAATTGAAGTTGAAAAGGGTCCGGTTTAACGCAACATCTTTTTCACAGCGTTTCGTCGTAAAAAGCATCTTCGGAGAGAAAAAAAAATCTGTACTTCCAGAACGCGAGTGTTGAAAGGAAAACTCCACAATAACATGGACCTACGAGTGTAGGTGGTGTGTGCAAAAAATGTACATACACGTTGAATGAGCGTGAGTGTGTCATTAGTTCGCTAATTATTGGGACGAGACGTCGAGGGAGGCGAGGGAATAAATGTATGGCAGCGACAGGAGAGAATAAGGAGGCTGAGCGAGCGAGGGAGAGCGAAAGCGAGAAAGAGGAGGTGAGTGGGACGGAAAAAAACGAAGAACGAACGAGTAGCTCGTAATTGGTGCTCGCGAAGCGTCGAAACCCTGAGAAAAAATGGGTTTGCCAGAGAAATTTGTCAGTGTAAATTGAAACTCTCCTAACGCCCGTCTTTCATCACTCCCCTTTTTCCGCCTTGCTTTTTTTCGTGTCTCAGGTGCATACACGGTAGATGAGAGACGTTTCGACGTATTTATTTTTTCTCCCCATCATTTGTATCTTCTTTTTTTGCTCACTGGTCCGGAGAAATCGAGTTGAGATTCCGAGCGATACGAACGATTTTGTAATTTCGCGGCGCTGGGCTTTATCGAAGAAGAAGGGCAATAGAAAATGACAAAGACAAGGGGTGGGGAGAGAAAGAGAGAGAGAGACAGAGAGAGAGAGAGAGATTCAGAGACAGAGATAGATAGAGATAGATAGAGTGATCGAGGGGTTGAGGAGAGCGAGGAAAAAGAAAGACTTGAAATTATGAGACGACCGAAAAATGATGGGGGTGGATAGAAGAAAATCGGATGAGGGAACGGCGCTCTTGGGAAATGAAGAACGAACGACACATCTCCCTTTCCCTTTCCTCGGCTACCATAGCCGAGTCTCTTTACGTCCATGTATATCCCGAGCCATGGATAATGACGCCACGGGCTGAAAAACACCCTACGTCATGTTCGCGTTTCCTCTTCGTCCCTTCTTCTTCCCTCCTTGTTCTTCTCTCCGCCCCCGCAAAATGTCCACATCTTCGTCTTCATTTTCTTTCTCCCTTGTCTCTCCCTGCCGGGGCTGAATAGTGTGACGAGATATAAAGATCGAGGGTTGGGAAGAGGTAGAAGAAGAAGAAAAAAACGAACGAAGGCACTAGGGGTCCGGTAGTTTGAAATTTCAAATTCATTTACGCCTCCGCCTTTCCTCGAATTTAATCCGCTTTAATTATGAAAAATTTCCGAGTCACGACGTCGTGACCTCCGTATTCACCCTCCACCCTTCTGCCCTCCGGCTTCGTCTTCGTTTCACTTTTAGACGTACATATATAATGCATAAATTTTCCCATCTCTGGACGTCGCGACGACGTTCGATTCTTTCTCTCATCCGGCCCTCGTTAACCGCGACCGAGTTCTCCCGGACCCGGCTTTATATGTGGCGTCGTTATCGTTTTACTTTGCTTCTTACCCACGCGACGTTCTTCCCCTCTCATCGATTCATTGCGCTGATTCGGCCTGAATAGCAAACCTCCGGCTTTCACGGCACTTTCATTTACGCCGTTTCGTTGTTCGGATACGAATGGCGATGAGAAGCACCGAGCCCTCCAAGCCTGGTGGTCCGTGTCGTATACGATGGGAATCCAGCACGATCTTTGCCTCACGAGATATCGTCGAATGCGTCGAGCACAGAGCAACAGCGTACCGTAAACTAAGGGTTACTTTGAATGGGATTTCGAAGTTTTTTGTGGGTAATTTTTTTTAACATCCGAAATTCCAACTTCTTTTGCTCGAATAGAACAATGTGTCCTTCGGCTATCAAATGTAAGGTAACGGTACCAATGCTCGGACGGTTGAGAGCATCCTTAGATTGTAGGACTTATTATTCATTTATGGACCGTAAAAAAAATGACCGGATCTAACGGCAAGCTTGTACGTTCTAGTTTTCAAAACACATGCATTAAGGGGTTACCCCCACTTGCGATTTTGAAAAATCGATTTTTTTATTGCATTTTTTTGAAGTATAAGTATCTGAGAATATGTCCTGAAAATTTCAAGTCGATCCGAACAAAATTCACTGAGATATGAGCGTTGAAAGAGAAGAATCCGTGAATTGAAGAACTGAAATTGAAACTTTAAACGCCTTTTTCTCAAAATGGCATTTCTGAAGTCGGTGACCAAGATTACTCGAACACTAATGAATCGATCTTCTTGAAATTTTGCAGGCTTATTTAATACATAAAAATGTAGTCTTTAATCGTTCGATTTTTTTTTCGAAAAAAATGGCCGTTTTATAGCCAAAAAACGGCCGTTTTTTTTCGTTAAAATCGAACCATTAACTTTGACCGTCCGCCATTTTGTGAAAAATGAATATTTTTTAAAATCCTTCGATTAAAGACTAGTTTATACTTATATTTGACTAAATCCATCCGCATTTTTTTTTCAGATGATCCACTTCGCCGCAATGTTGGTCACCGCAAACCGTGTATATAAAAACATTATTTCGTTGACGGCCATTTGCCACTAAACAATGTAATATTTTTCAATAACAAAATTACTGAAAGTTCTTCAAGATGTGTTCTTTAACATGGTATATTGATCGATTAAAAAAGTTTTGTAGTTTTCTTTAAAAAAATTCATGAAAAAGGCCTTTTTTTTGCGCTACAAGTGGGGGTGCCGCCTTAACTGCCGAAAAGTTAAATAGTTTGATTTTTATACACTTAAATGTTCAATCGTCCCAAATGTACCAATTTTCGGACAGCTGTTCGTGTTACGTACCTACGTTCGGACACTATCATGACCCAATTTTCGGACACGTTCCTATTGACTAGCCGACCGTTATGAGGTCCTAGTTTTCGGACATGCAAAAATTGATTCTCATAGTTACAAGGTTTAAATTGAACAGGTACGTGAGAACTCTTTTTTATTCATCCATATACCGACCATATATCGTCATAATGTTTTGGTGACTTGACCCCCGTAAGCAATAATTCGATATAACAGCAAAGAAAGTAACCCTCCGGACACATTTCGAATATATAAGAAAAAGACGGCATCGATGTCGTATAACCTCGCGGAAAGCCGACCACATAACCACAAACTTTGTTTGCGTCGTGACTAGTTACGTTACCTACTATATTATCTCAATATGGGACACATGTACTTACCAATTGATTTTATCTTCTTTTCTTCACTTTTTTTTTCAAAATCACAAACTAAGTTAGTAATAAGTCATTTGTCGCGAGGTACGCAATGAATATGAATACGAATGAATAAAATAATATAGTAAGTAATATAGAAATATTCGAACCTTATAAGAACGTCAAGCCCCCTTCCACATTTTTATATATTCGTTTTGTAAAGCGTCAAAGTAACTTCGAGTGTAGGTTTTTTTGGCAAGGCATTGACATGCAACTTATGTCAAAGGAAACATTGACATCATTTTGATGAAAAAAACTTGATATTTTATGCATAATACATGAAATTAATTGAAAAACAACGATTTTTTACAATCGTTAAAAGTATCACGATAGGGAACTCGGGGCACGACGAATACGCGGGGTAAAATGAATCATAAGCCTACCTGGTAAACAGTGTGTGCGTGGACAGTCCTCCGGGTGGAGTTTGGAGGGTCGACGGGAAGGCGAATGCGTGTAAAAGTATCAACTGTGGCGTAAGCGCGTGTCTCGAGTGAGAAAACAATATCGATTTTTTGATAAAACGATCTAATTTTTGGTTAAGGATGTTGAGTCCCAAATCGCAAATGATGATAAAATTCTGAAAATTTGGTATGTTTTTGTATGAAGTATTTCAGAGATCGTGTAAAAATTTTACGACAATTAGGAAGCTCGTTATTGAACAATTAACATTCACAAATTAAATGTTGTCTTATGGAAACTGATGTAACTTTGCGATAAGTTTTTTTTTGACCTCTCAATTTTGTAATATCTACAATATACTGAAAGCAACGGAAACAAAACGGAGTTTATTGATACATTTTTTTAAATTTCTTTTAAAAATTGTTCTTAACAAAATGTTAATTTTTTAATAACGAGCTTCCTAATCGTCGTGAAATTTTAACACGACCTCTTAAATACTTCATACAAAAACATACCAAATTTTCAGAATTTTCTTATCATTTTTTATTTCAACCCTTAAGGAGGTTGAAGTAATGATGATAGAATTCGGAAAATTTGGTATGTTTTTACATGAAGTATTCAGGAGGTCGTGTAAAAATTTCACGACGATTAAGAAGCTATTCATTGAACAATTAACATTAACATGTTTCATAGGGACTCAACATCCTTAAGTTTAACATCGTTTCAGTTCATTTGAGTTGCTGACATTGATCAGGTAGGTAAACACAAGGTAGGTAAACACAATGAAAGTACGAATTATTAATATAATAAGAACGGTTTTTCAGAAATTTTCAAGGTCATTGCGTGATTTTTCGTTAATTCGTTAACCGTCTTATGGGGCAAGATGAATACAAGCTATCGCAAAGTCGCAATATTTCGCAACGTACCATTATTCGCAACGTACCACGGCTTATCAAATTGCTGGTATTGAGAATGAAACGTGTTCCATCATTCTTCTAGCGCTGTTTCATCTTGCCCCGCATACAAGTTAAGATGGGAAAAATAAAGGTTTAATTAAAAAAATATATATTATCCGGTAGAAATCAGAAAGACTGATTTTTTTCTACCAAAATTATAAGATTAATAAATGTTGATTAGTTTAAAATAATAATTAAAGTCGACTGACTGATATGTGTATTGTTTTATGTGAACATGACCCTGTCGTTATCATCTTGCCCCTACTACCTAGGGTACTATTATAGGCACTTAATCAGTCTTATAATTATCATTGCGATCACCATCATTTTGAGCAACAATACAATCAACTTTAGCAACATTATACTAAACTTGAACAACCAATTGTTGTTCAAGTAGCCCCAAAATCTCGCGCTCTATTAAAGTAGTCCCGAAAACTGTCAATGTAACCCTTGATATCAATTCAACCCCGTTTTAGGCAATCAATCAAGAGTAGAATTTCGAGAAAATGTCGAGCCCTTTCAAAACCTAGGGATGAGGGCGGCGAAAGGCGGGAAAATTTTCATTTTGCTGGTTTTAGTGTCCAATGTGCAATACTGGTATGAAATGATCGATGATGGCAGACGAAACACAGACTTTTATTTTCCAGTTGATTCTTGGGTTAGTAGAAGTACATTCGGTTGTCTGTGACACCCTTAATCGACTTATCGGAGTTTCTTGGTATGATATACTCAGGAATTGCGATTATGGGTCATAAGCATTAGGATCAATAATGCGAGAATATTCGGTGACGAGTTTATTTAATTATTGGTGGATTGTAATTTTATCAGAAATGACTCTGATTATTTGATCTCCTCAATAAGTTTTTGTGGATTATTTCGCCTTTGTTTTCTATCCTGGTGCAAAAATGATAATAATGGGTCAAAAACATCGAAACCAATAATGCAAGAATAAACAGATGGAGGTTAAGGATGTTGAGTCCCTATGAAACATGTTAATGTTAATTGTTCAATAAATAGCTTCTTAATCGTCATGAAATTTTTACACAACCTCCTGAATACTTCATGTAAAAACATACAAAATTTTCAGAATTCTATCATCATTACTTCAACCTCCTTAAGGGTTGAAATAAAAAATGATAAGAAAATTCTGAAAATTTGGTATGTTTTTGCATGAAGTATTTAAGAGGTCGTGTTAAAATTTCACGACGATTAGAAAGCTCGTTATTAAAAAATTAACATTTTGTTAAGAACAGTTTTTAAATGAAATAAAAAAAAAATTATCAATAAACTTCGGTTTGTTTCCGTTGCTTTCAGTATATTGTAGATATTATAAAATTGAGAGGTCAAAAAAAAAACTTATTGCAAAGTTACATCAGTTTCCATAAATCAACATTTAATTTGTGAATGTTAATTGTTCAATAACGAGCTTCCTAATTGTCGTGAAATTTTTACACGACCTCTGAAATACTTCATACAAAAACATACCAAATTTTCAGAATTTTATCATCATTTGCAATTTGGGACTCAACATCCTTAATGTGATTATCGGTGGGTGATAATATTATTAGAAAGTGACCTGATCGTCTGATCCCCACAGTAAGTTGGTTTGGATTATTTCGCCATCGTTTGCAATCCTACCGTCGGAAATTGTAATACTGAGTTGAAGCATGAAAATAAATCGTGCACGACGATACAGAGACAGGTTTATTTTATTACCGGTGGATTGCAATTTTATTGGAAATGAATCTGATTGTTTGATACCATCAATGAGTTAGTGTGGATTATTTTGTCTTTATTTCCTATGCTATTGCAAAAAGCAATAATGCTGGGTCAAAAGCACCAAAATCAATAATGCGAGAATAATCAGAGACAGATTAATGTAGTTATTGGTCGATTGCAACGTGATTAGAAAGTAATCTGATTGTCTGATACCCACAGTAAGTTGGTTTGGATTATTCCGCCGTCGTTTCCAATTTTATTGTCACAAATTACAATACGTACTGGGTGAAAGCAAGAAAATAAATCATGAAAGACGATACAGAGACAGATTTATTTTATCGTTTGCGGATCGTAATTGATTAAAAATTAATCTGATTGTTCGATCCCATTAATGAGTTTCTGTGGATTGTTTGCTTTTGTTTCCTACGTTTTTTCAAAAGTGACAATACTTGTAAAATATCGTCACTTGCATCAACATCAACAATGCAAGAATAATCAGAGTCAGATTCGTTTAGTTATTGGTGGATTGTGATGTTATTAGAACGAAACATGATTTTTTCACCTTCTCAATGAGTTTGTTTCAATTATTTTGTTAACATTTAAAATACTGGGTACAATCATAAAAATAAATCATCCAAGACGAATCGGATAGACGTTCATTAGTCATTCGATTTTGATACAGCTAAAAATAAATCTGGTTGTATGACGATTTCAATGAGTTCACTTGGCATTTTTTTCCTTCCGATTTCCAGGGAAGATAATACTGGGTCACCAGTGTCAAAATTAATATGAATTAGAGACAGTTTTATTTAATCATTAGTCGATAAAAATCTTAGTAACCTGAATCCGGTTACCTGACCTCTATCGCTTTAACCTAAAAAAAGAAAATGGTCGATCAGCCTCAATCCTCAAGCCAAAAATCATCAGGCTGTTCAACCCCTCGTTGTCACATCGGGTCATTTTGACCCGCATGCATTTTTCGTAAAATGCTCACTTTTCCATAATTGAAAGTTTTCAACAATTTTGTCAAACGATTCAATGTGTTGTTTACCGAATTTTTATTATGCAGATATTAAGAAATGTTTAAAGTGCATACCTGTTTTTTTTCTTCAATAAAAACTGACGCAAGCTTTATCAATGGCAGGTGGATGAAGTCAAATTGATCCAATGTGTCAAAATCATGACCGAATGTAAGTCTGTCAACGAAGGGTTGAAGGTTAATTCTAACTTTTAACCCTTTAACTTTAAGAAAACTTTTAAGCCTTTAACTTTTAACCAAAAGAAGATAAGAACTATTTTTTTTTCTATAGCTAGTAAATTCTTACTAACTACAGATGAACGTCAATAAAAAAAATAAAAAAAGTTCTTATCTCGTTTTTCTCACTTTATTCTTCGTATTTATGGTGCAGTCACAGGAATTTAAAAAATTCAACGACGTAGCGTTTAAAAAGCAATGAATTTGCTACCCTTGCACAAGGGAGTGAAATAATGCGAAGCGTATTCCTCGTCCGTAAAATAAATAATATAACAGCGGCATGAGATACGAAAAAGGGCAAAACAAGACGGAACAAGGAGGAAGGATCTAAGGGGAGGAAGGATCTCGAACGTGTGAACGAACGTTGAATAATAATAATAACAATAACCAACAATAGCGACAAGAGATACATCGAGATGAGTAACGTATCGTTGGGTACACCTGTTACGTAGACTCGCGAGAATATCTCGTGTCATTGACAAAAGGGAGGAAAAGGCAGGGGTTGAATATTAACCCCATTGTGTATGTGATCGCTGGCAGAAAGTTCAGCTCGTCGTGTACAATGAAATGCAGGAGTCATTTCGATCGCGACAATACAGTGTACCTTTATGGATTCCGTTTCCTCGAACTTTAATATCTGTCGGCCCATTAAGATTTGTACGCTTCCTGTTGCATTTTCTCGGCGTACTTCCGGTCGTATTGGTCCGTGCTCCACTTCAGCTTGACGTCCATTGATTTTCTTCGAAGTTCGCCCTCGCCGAGCACTCGTCGCCAGTCGAAATGTGGCTCGTAAGGATTTGCTCTAATTTCCGCCAACGCCACGCTCTGCGCCTCCATAAAATCGTATATTATCTCCTCCTCGGGATTACGGAATCTCGCCTGTCACGTGTACATACCGAAAAGCTCGTTTTATCGCCGAGTCTCGAGTTTGCACGGGAGAAAATCGAAACTTCCGCCGTACACGTCGACGAGAATCATCGAATAATGACGAGACGAGAGATAACGATTTTTCGAGTTGATAAAATTAACCCCTTCGTTGGCAGAGAGAATTCGACGAAAAGTGCCCAAAATGGCAGGAACATTTTTTTATACTGAAAACTTGTACTCTGGGGTTTTTGAGGGTGCTGATTACGATTCAGAGCTCAAAATTCAGGAATTCACGATTACGAACAAATATGGCGAATGAGGATATACAAACATTATAGATTGATTTAGATGAAACTCGGTACTCAAGCTTCATACATTTACACGTATTTATTGTATTGTGCTCAAAGTTATTGAATTCGTCGTGAAAAATTCTTTCATTTTGAGTTCAGCAGCACACTCAGCGTCCCCGATAACTGCCGAGTACCAAGATTTATCCAAATCGAGCTGTTTTTCCACTTTCGTGCGCCATATTAGATGCGCCATTAAACATTTTTGAATTTTGTTTTTAGATTCGTAATAAGCGACCTCGAAAATCCCAGAGTACCAATTTTTATCTAAATCGAGGGAAATTTTCAATTTCGGTCCGCCATTTTGAATTTTCAAGTTTAAAGTTCAGATTCGTAATAAACGACCTCAAAAATCCCGGAGTACTAATTTTCATCTAAATCGAGTAAAGTTTTTGATTTTTGTCCGCCATATTGGCGCCGCCATTCTGGACTTCCAAATGTTGACTTCAAATTCGGATTCAGCGAGCCCAAAAACCCTCGAGTGAGGCTCCGATTTCAAATCAGAGCAAGTTAAATAGGAAAATAAACACGGAATTATTTGACGCATTATTGCGTCATGCCGACGAAGGGGTTAAGAAATTGATAAAAAAAAAACGATAAGTATAAATATTCATGGTTTTTTTTTGCGTATAATTACTAGAGACTTTTTTGTGGGGAGTAATATTTTATATGAAGATTTGTGACGGGATAACACCACCCTAGGATTCTGGGAAAATCTTTTTTTTTTGCTTAAAAAAGTACTTTGGGGTAGAATACATCAACTTAGTTGGACAAAGCATGGTGCAGGCATCGCAGATTGAAGGTGAAAAAAAAATTTCGAGGATTAAAGTGCTCGTACAACTTTAAACGCGTTTTTCTCGAAACCACTTTTTTCACACTGGGAGCATGGATTGCTCGAACCCTTTTGCATGAATGGATTTGAAATTTTGATAGACGTTTCACAATTACTTTCTCTATGGGAGTATGTAGCCGTTTTTTGATTAAATGCAAACTTTTTTTTTATATATAAGTAACTGCGTGTTTTTCGGGCAAAAAATCGATTCATTTATCTCAAAGTGCGCTATTTTTTAAAATTTGATACAAAAAACCTCTGCGTAGTCCTATAGCTAATAATATATGGATTATAATTTTTTTGTTGTTTTTGTTCCAGGTCTTATACGTTCAGAGAGAACCGTCCTCCCGTGATGCTATTTGTAAAAAGCACGTTTTTTAAGATGGGCTTCGTCGCCGCCATTTTAAATGAAAATGATAATAAAATTGTTTTTTCTATACTTTGATATGTGTTAAATAAACCCTCTTAAAAGAAACCCTATTGCTTTTGTCATACTGCCAAAATAAATTGTCAAAGTTAGGCCTTACATTCTGCCGCTAGAGTGGTGTTATCCCGATAATACGTGTGATGAAAATGAAACAAAAACAAATAAAGAATAATCATAAAATGAGACTGGATATATGATAAAATATTTTGAAAACGGTTAGGGACTCGCACATTGATTTTTCATTTATTTATTTCGTTCCCAAAGCCAAATGACATGAGCAATTTGTTTTGTTTGTTTTGTTTTCTATTTAACACAAAACTACCACTATGAGTAATTTTGAATTTTAATAGTTAGTTTGTTCGTTCCATGAGCATGTCCGTCTTTCAATGTTTTCTTCCTTACAGAGGAAGCGTTTTTTTAATAAAAATAAAAACAAAATCGATCGTTTGATCAGCTTTGGCAGCGGAAGAAATTAATTCGCAAGCAATCGGCAAGTTGCTAAGTTAAAAAACTCTATTTTCAATTATTAAATTCTATTTTTTATTCTGAAATATATTATGAAATTTTTGTATGTTAAAAACCAAGATATATCTGTTATATAATAAAAAATATATATATTTGGCATAAAGACAAATTTCTGGGTAGGGTTTTTGGTTTTTACATTCGAATATTTTTTTATATAAATTATATTTTTTCAAAAATCATTGCTTTCTGGCTTAAAAAAAATTATTTTTGCTACTGTGACAACGAAACGACTCACTTTTGTCATCGCGTCTTTAAAACAAGCCGCCGAATCGTCGATATCTCCAATTTCCGGCAACCTCAGTATTTTCGTATCCGCTCGCTCGTAATAATATTGTTCGGGAAACAAGAACGCCAACGTGTCCTCGAATATTTGATTCTGCAGCAGCATTATTTCGCGTATCTTTTTCTTTTTTCTCCTGGCATCCTGTCGCAATTTTAAATACGGAGCTCGTCGTTTCTCCAGTACGTCCTCTCGCAGACCTTTCTTCTCCAGTATGACGCGCTGCATACGTTCCAGCTCCATCGCTTTCCAACGAATTCTCGCTTCTTCCAAAAACTTACCGGGCTGACCAGTCTGCAAGGGATAACGGAAAAATTGGCATTTGTAAAAAAAAAAGAAAAAAGAAACAGTAACGACAATGGACACTTCAAGAGGGATTGTAGCAATGGACACAAAATTCAGTGATATTTTTTTTTCATAATTTTTCTAGCAATTTTATATGAGGGGTTTTATAGGTTCGGCTTTTTTGTATAATTTCTCGTGATTTTACAGGTATAGTTATTTTAATGAAATTCTAGAGAACCTAGACTATAGCTTGAAAAAAATGTGAAAAATAAATATCTGGAGAGGATCGTGAAAAAATTGTTAAATTGTCCACATCTGTCACAATGAAACTCTCCGAGAAGGTTTCAGTTTTAATTCTACCGTATGAATAATTGATCCCTCTTATTCGTACAACGTCTCGTAATTTATTGGAAAACTCGATTAAACTCGATTTCAGAAGAAATCTGGATTTCTTATTAAAAAAATTATTTAAAACAAATATCGGAAAACGATGAAAGAAAACGGTATATATAAATCAACATTTGATCACACATATCGAAATTTTTATCATATATATGAAAATTTGATCATATATTTCAAAATTTGATCATATATTTCAAAATTTGATCATATATTTCAAAATTTGATCATATAAACGGTGTCAAAATCACCCGACATTTAAATTTATTATTGAAACGTTTTATTTATTTCGAAAGTACGAATATTTTTATTTCAATATAAGGTACAGACATGGAGGTTATGTGTAGAACACACATGTCAATATCACACACATGTTCTTGTGTCAATTGTATCTCGTGAGTATGCATATGCCGATCTTTGGTCATAATTCGCTATGGAGAGCATCTCGAAATGTTCAGTTGCTGAGCACGATGGCGAGGTGGGAGAACTTTCGTAAATGCTCGGACTCACTATGGCTATGTTTTCATTTGAGCGACTGGTACGAGGACGGCCATCGCTTTTAACGGTCAGAATTAAATCACTAACCTCAAATTTTGTGATTAAATGCACCACAGTGTTGCGAGGTGGTGCGTTATGATGACCAAAAGACGTGCGGACTTTTCGAGCCAAATTTTCACTATTTTGGTACTGAATTTTCAAAATTTCAATTCATTACTCGATTCATGAATAAACCTCAATACTTCCTGACGCCAGTTGTCAAAGATTAGTACTCTATGTTTGTCACAAAAAAAAAAATTTTATCAGCGCTCAATTTAAAATTTGCGTTCATTTTGAGACACTCTATACATCAAAATTTGATCATCCATATCAAAAGTTCGATCAAAATTCGATCATGTATTATTGTGAATTATATCACGAAATTTGATCATATATATTCAAGTATATATATATATATATATATCAAAATTTGATAATATATTTCAAAATATGCTATATTTGCGACCAAATCGAGCAATTTTTATATATTTTTATATACAATTTTTATATGTATATATATCTATAGCAATTTATATATATATATATATTTATATATATAGCAATTTTTCAATATAATATTATTCAATATATAGCAAATTTTTCAAAATTTGATAATATATTTCAAAATATGCTATATTTGCGACCAAATCGAGCAATTTTTGTATATTTTTATATACAATTTTTATATAATATTATTTAATTAAATAATTAATTTAAATATAAATAAATTAATATTTATATTTAATTTATTTATATTTAATTATATTTATATTTAATATATTTTGAAATATATTATCAAATTTTGATATTAATATATATATATATATCAAAATTTGATAATATATTTCAAAATATGCTATATTTGCGACCAAATCGAGCAATTTTTGACATAACCAAAACGTTTCGTCCGTATAATTGTTCGTTTATACAAACACTTACAATTATTTGTAATTTTATGATAAAAGAAAGTTAAACGATTATCTCATTTGCGTCTTTATCGTGATCGGATCTCCTGTCGCGCGAATATGAGTCGTCTCTACCAATCCTCGAAATCTCACTTTTTTAATAGCCGTCTCGAGTCTCCGTCTATCCATTTCTTCCATTTCAGCCTTGATCCTCTCTTCCTCCTCGCGTTTTTTCCGGGCGGTCTCCGTTTCGGCGTCCCTCTTACGTTTCTCGATATTGTCGAGATTCGTCTCGTTCCAGGCTCTCTGCCAGCGCTTGAACTGGCGAATCTACGTTATCGGGAGCAGTAGGAAGCGAAAGGAGAACATTAAATAACGTAATTCCACCGCCGTAACGGATTCCAGTCGTCGACACTTTCTCGGTCTCGGGGCAATGATGTTTCTTTTTTCCATTTATTTTCTTCGTAGGACTCAAAGCTCTCATACCCTGTCGACCTCCCGATCGACGTATTTTCTCATCCACTTGATGTCGCTGACGTCGAAGTTCAGCAGATCGGTCGGCGCGGTAAAGACCCGAAGGGTACCGTTGTAATCGCAGAACGCGACGCACTGAGGATTCAGAAAGAGCTCGTGGGTATATATGCCGGTTATTATACGACCCGAAAGACCCTGAGTGAAACTTGGCTCGTGAGTCTTCACGATAAAGTCCCAAATCTCTGCGGTTCCATCGACCCGTGCCAATATCACGACCGTAGGTCTGCATGTGCCCCAGCAACAGGCCGTATATCTGACGGGAGACGCGAATATATAAAGGACGATCCGAGGAAAAAAACCATTTAAATATACGTGAAGGGAAAAGTGATTTTAGTGGGCTACCGCGAAACTGTCCTCAAATTCGAATGTCTTCGGAATAACGTTTTATGTACAGGGTGTCCTGTTACGAATGGATAAACCTGCAACTGTCGATAGGTCGGATCGTGTCCAGTATGCTGGAATTTCAGTTTAGTTAAAATCACACGGTTTTCGAGATAAACATCATCTGCTTTTGGTTTTTCGCATGCCATTTCTACAACAGTTAACTTTATTTACCCAGTTTTTCAAAAAAATACTCTTGGTTGTTTGTTTTATCGAGAAACGTCTCCTTTGTAGCCTTAAAGGTTGAGGAAACTTTATGAAAAAAGATCTTATGCACATGGAGAAAAATACGGCCTCAAATTCTAACACCCATTGCCAGAATTCTAATATTCAGTGCTAGAAAATATAGCAGTTTACTGCCAGTTCGGGAATTCTTAGACTTGTTGTTATAGAAGTGTAAAAATGATTCTCAGACCGTATGGTAAAAATGATGCGTGCATATTTTTTTGTATATTTTTTGCATAAATATTACATTTGCATAAATATATATTTTTTGCATGAATATTACATTTGAAACTATTCTCGCATAGGCGCGAGTCCTATACGCTGTATAGTAAAAATAATGTGTGCTTTGTAAAATACCAACCTTTATTACACGCTATATTTTCATATGGATTTTACTATACCTATAGCATGAATCTTCGTGTATGTATAGATTTTACTATACGCATAGCCTTAATCTTCGGCGCATAGCGAAAAATATTACGAAGTTGATTAGTAAAATGTGACTCTTTATACCGTACTTTTTGTAGAATACTGGAAACTAATTGTTCCAATCACGTGGGCAAAATATTTTTAGAATACTACGAAAAATTACAATATGCCGAATGAAATGTATTATTTGTAACAGTTTACGTGCTATATCGTAGATTAAAATTAAAATTTCTTCATTATTACTATACCATAATTACAATTTTTATCTTCCATTCAATACGTTTTGTTATTTAATGATATTTCTTTTTAGAAGCATAGTATTAATTCTAAACTTCGAGGCTCCTGTTTTCTCCGTGCAGAATTTCCATACAAACCAATTCGAACATCTGAATTCGATAGCCTGCGATGTAAAAAAAAAGTACTACGCGTATCGTGCCAATTACTTTGAAACGATGCTTAGTTATTGTCGATTCATATCATTTGTAGAAATGTCATGCGAAAAACCAAAAGCAAACTTTTTTTTTAAAGAGCCCAAAATCTCGAAAATCGTGAGGCTTTTACTGAACAGAAATTTCAGCGTATAGTAGGACATGATCTGACCTATCGAAAGTTGTAGGATTACCCATTTATACCAGGACACCCTATATATATATATATATATATATATATATATATATATATATATATATATATCTACATACACAGGGTGGACCATTTAAGGTGACCACCCCAAATATCTCCATTGCCTTTAGAGTGACTAAAACAAACCCAAACAAACCCAAACAAAACCCAAACTAAGCAGAACCCAAACAAGCCCAACCAAACCTAAACAAACCCAAAACATTTTGGTAAAAAATCATTTCAAGGTCACGATACCATAGGTCGTTGGATTTTTCAGAATATCAGCTACAACGTCTTGATGAAAAAAAAAGGTTTCCATTTGAAAAACCATTGATGACCTTGAGAACGCAAAAACTATGACTTTGACAAAAATGAATTCTTCACCACTGTATCAGCCCTACGGAATCCTTCAAATTACGTCCTGTCATTTTTTTCGTCACTCAAAAGGCAACGGAGATAAATGGGTGGTCACGTTAAATGGTCCACCCTGTATATAAGAGCGGTTCACAACTAGCAACGTTCCCTTAGTGAGCACGTGGAGTGTGTGATTGCGAGCAAAACCCTTGTTTTTAAAACTCGTGCGACAAAAATTAGCCGAGATATTCCCGCGCTGAGCCAGACGCTGAGTCAACAACTGCACAGCCGTTTGCAAACGCGCGATTTTTTGTCTTCGAAAATTAAATAATAAACGACAACTATTGAATCATACCATCGACTTGCAAAGCAAGTTTTGGTGTTGATTATTGCCGGCAGAAAATATAAATTTTATGAAAAAAATTTGCATTTCTAAAAAACGAAGAATGATTCATTTCAGCCCATAAAAAAATGTATCGTGAATGGCGCGTTCAACGTAAAAGAAGCGCGACTCTCGTAAAAATATAGTCCGCCAAATGATGGTCTACGAAAAAGCCCGTCTTTATTGTGTAAGGGAGGAAAAGAAAGAAAGAAAAAGCTGCTTACCTAACCGTGCATTTTTTCCATATGACCGGTTCGCCAAAATCGTCGCGCCATACCGCGAAAACTTTACCACCGACGGTAAGTACCACGTCCTTGAGGTACTTCGATCTCACCGAATGAGTTACGGGTCCGTCGTGAATATCGTTTTTCCACTCGAAATTCGCCGTCTCACGATTGACGAATTCACCGGTGGAAAAGTCGTAACCTTCCCAAGACAGCCGGCCCACCTCGCCGTTCACCGTGCCGAAGAAAATGTTCGGTGCGAACTCGTGCTCGGGTTTGGTGATCGCCAACTTGTAATATTTTCGCACCGACACGTCGTCTTTGTTTTTGCGAAACGAATTCGGCTTGACCAATTCCTTACCGATCTTGGGACTGTGAATGCTCACTGTCGTGATGACCACGGGTATTTCTTCGCCCGGATATTTTACGTCGAGGATATAAAAAGGACGAAACACCCCGTCTAGTGACTTGTATGGGGATATTGATTGTATCAGGGCTTCCGGTCGTTTCACGCCTTTTTTCTTCTTGCCTCGGGGTCCTGTCTTCGGCTTGTCCTCAGGAGGCTGCCATCTGGTTTTTTTTAAATTAAGGACTCATTAAGGACTAAATTAAATTGAGGATTTATTAAGGATTTTTATTAATAATTGTTTATTAAGGATAAATATCTATGTGTCTACAGCATATCTTATAAGATATATTGAACTATATATATATATAATGAACAGAATACTGTATACGATCGTATATCTTCTGTGTATAAAAAGTGTAATACAACATAATATAGAGTAATTAACAACTCCTAGGTTTCCCTTTGTCAGCATATCGAGTGCGTAATTGCGAACTAAACGCTTTTTTTTTTAAATGTTGTACAACAAAATTAGTCGAGATATTTCCATTCAAAGTCTAAGTAGTACACAATGGCCCAGTAGTTGCTGACGCACGAAACGTGCACAGCGGATCGAACCGGATTCGAAATCACATTCAGACAAGTACATTTTTTTCTCTTTCTTTTCGCTAAAAATAATGAACACTTGCTAGACTTGCTTTGCAAAGCGATAAAATGATTAAAAAAATTTAATTCGTTATTTAATTCGTCACGAAAAGAAATTGCGCGTGAGCAAACGGCTGTGCCATTGCTTACTCAGCGTCAAGCTCAGCACGGGAATATCCCGGCTAATTTTTGTCGCACGACACTTTGAGAAGAATCATTTTGCTCGCACTGACGGTATATCAGTAAGTTTCTTAGTGAGCATATAGGGTATCTATATGCTCACTAAGGGAACCTTAATTGTAAGCTATCCTGGTTATTCACACTAGTGGAATTAATTCTGGATACTGCAAATTTTTAAAAATTTCGCATTTTTCAATTATTTTTACGCTATAACCACTTGTATTTAATATTCTTGCTTGTAGGTAATTTTTTCTGTGCTGAAGACGACTTCAATTGAAATTGATACCAGAACTTTTTGACTACTAACGACAAAATCATACTTCCACTCCAAGTGATAGCTTGAAAATGTTTACATATAATCACGCATTTTTGGGAATCTTTTCAGATTTTTAAATCAGGGCATTTTTTTCGGAAATAAGAAACTTTTTTGCATACGGGTTGATTCGAAAAATGTAAAAAAAACTCAGGGTCTCTTTTACAGTCAATGGGATCAGATAAAAAAAAATAAATCGAATTGGGGTTCAGGGAAAAAGTCCACCGGATTCACTGATGTATATATGTATATACTCATATATACACATGTATACATATATATACATGTATATGTATAGATACATACGTATGTACATACACACATATATATAATTCGACACGTCAAATTTTTCGTACACTGTCAAAAGTGACACAGCCCGAAGCTTTTCAAATAAAAAAAAACATTTTTCCTTCTCATTTCCAAACTGATTATTTTAAAGTAAGCACAATGATTTAACTTCGAAGTATTCACTGAATGCAACTTTTGTGAATTATTTCAGATCCTTAAACCAGAGGCTTACAAGAATATCGCGGGAGCGCAGGGGCGGGGGGGGGGGGGCACCCACTTTGATAGACGGCCTGATGGACACGACGAACTTATAAGAACTCCCAGTGGCCATAGAACCTTAAAAAAGGCCGGGTACGGAAGAAGTAAAAAAAAAAGGGAAGAATACGAACGAATTCTTTTCGGCCTTAAACGCCGAGAATTTGCGCGAGTTAATTGTCCATTCTCCAGTGGCGGAAGATTGAATGGAGCCTCGTAATAGATGCGAGTCTCGTTTCGCGCAGGGGAAGAAAAAAAAAAATATATATATATAAATAGAAGGGCAGGAAGTTTTGCCGGGTGAGAAAGCAAGTTTAGGTAGAAGCGAGACGTTACGAGATTCGCGAAGAGAAGGTTGGACAAGCTCTAATGAATGTTTGAGGACGAAATTTTTGGGTCAACCGTTATTCTCCCGGACTTTCCTCATTTTCACTCTCTTCAAGTTTTCGACGTGGGCTCGACACGCGCGTTTCTTTTTTCCATTTTTCCCCCCGTGACAATTAATATACCTCAAGTCCCAGAAGGCCACGGTACCGTCCTGACTCGATGTTGCAAATTGCCAACTCAGCTCGTTCGTTCTCGTCTCCTCCGGCAAACTCTCGATCCTGCCGTTCTTGTCGATCTTGTTGTAAATCGGAAACCATACTATTTCCGTAATCGGCCCTTTCTGGCTGTACTGCAACGACGACATCGCTGCCGTTTGGATTATCGAGGATTTCGCGGAGCCCTTCATCCACGACATCAACGATTTGAGGGCCGTTCGATACTTGACCTGCGCCGCAGTATTCACCACGACCGATTCGACGTCTTCAATTTTACCGGATATCGACCAAATAGCAATCTACCGCGAACAACGCGAATTAATCCTCTTTTCAATCTCTCGTTTCATAGTTCCCCCTTCTTTTTTTTTCCCCAATCACATTTCATCCGATTATTGTTCCAAGCGCAGTCTTACGGTGATAAGACTTACGCTGATTTGTTTTTGTTTTCTTTTTTTTTTTCGAATCGCTGGAAGTAATACGGAAATTAAATGAAAATCTCGGAATCACGATTATTTCTCGTAATTACTTCACTACTTGCGAGTTTCACCGGCGAATTTGCTCTTTTTATCAATCTCATTCTCTCGGATTATTGTTCCAGGAGCAATCTTATCGTAATGGGATTTAGGAGGATTTGTTTCGATTTTTAATGGGGACGGGAGATTCGTTGAAACTCGAGCGTGCTTTTATTTTTCATAATTATCCGTATTTCCGTAGTTATGAGTTTTCTTGTCATTTGAAATTACGAGGAAGAACATTTTGGGAATGTAGCGTAGATTTCGAAATATTACGGACGCAGATAATCAACGACGAAATTATAAAAACAATGTTATTTGTGGATTTGGATATTCCGGTGGAATATTCGGGGGGAAGGGGGGGTGGGGGCGGGGAGGATTGTGATTATTAAATGTTGCAAATGTTTACCTGGCCATTACTGCATCCTCCTATGATGACATTTCCATTCAGAGGGCATATGGAAATTGCAGTGACCTCTCGGGAACATTCGAGTATCAGTATGGGCGTCAGGCAGTCGTCGAAGGACCAAACGAGGACTTGGTTTTCATGCTGACTTGCCTTCGGAATCAGATATCCATTCGAGATTGTATTTTTGTTCTTATGATCCATTTTTTTTCTTATGACTATTTGACTTCAACGGTATTTGTTTTTTAAATTTTATTGCCATTTAAAAATGTTTATTATTATTTTTTGAATTCTTATTCATTTTTCTCCTATTCGAGCTTCTATTTATTTTTTATTTTCAGTATTCCTTTTTTCTCACAATGATTTTCCTTCATTGGAGTTTTTTGAATTCATTCTATGGCTTTTCTTCTCTACATTTTATTAATAAACCTTAGAAATTTTCGAAATATTTTTTTAAATTTGGTTGGCATTTATTAATAGTCATCACTATTTAAAAAAAATTATTAATTTTTCTCCTATTTGAGCTTCTGCCTTTTTTCTCTTACTATACCTTTTTCTCATGATTATTGTTTTTCGTTAGTATTCTTACCTAATTCCAAAGGATTTTTTTTCTCGATCTTATCAGTACTCGTTAAAAAATTTCTGTGTCCGTTTTGGTAATTTTATTGGAATTTTCTAGTTTTCGCCAGTAGTGTTCAAATTTTTCAATCGGAGAATATAATTATTTTTCCTATCTGAGCTTTGGTCTTCCTTCTTCTTATCATAATTATTTTTCTTTATTAGTAAGTTTTTTAACTTAAATTTTTTTAGCATTAAAAATCGTTAGTATCATTTTTTGAATTTATTTTAATTTTTCTCCTCTTCAAGCCTCTATTTATTTTCGAATCAATTTTATGCCTTTTCTTCTCTACATTTTACTAGTATTTGAGCTTTTTTTTACTATCCCTTTTTTCTCATGATAACTTTTTTTCGTTAGTATTTTTTTACTTAATTCTGAAGAATTTTTTTTCTAGATCTTATTAGCATTCGTTATACATTTTCGTTATAAATCTAAAAAAATAAAAATTCGTTATAAAGTCCTTTTTGAGTCTTTTTTTGGAATTTTCTAATTTTCGTCAGTATTGTTTAAATTTTTCAATAGGAGAATATTATTATTTTTCCTATCTGAGCTTCTGTCTTCTTTTTTTCTTATCATAATTATGTTTCTTTATTAGTATTTTTTTACCCTAGCATTTTTTTTCTTCTCGATTTTATTATTATCTGTTACAATTTTTGTAACTACTTTTTCTCACGGAAATTTCTTTCCGCCACTGAAAATGAAGCTTTCTTGAAAAAAAATCGACGTTTCTTACGCTACAATTTTATTTTGCATGTTCTGATTGTTGCTATTATTTCAGTACAATTTTTTATTCTCACTTCGTCCCGGGACGCGGGTGCGACGAGATAGTCACTTTTACAATGTTCCGTGTAAGTTGCCACGGCGATACCGGTCCAGAACGGATGCCAGCACAGGCCGTTGATCACTTTATCCTTGGTGAATTTGCCATCGTGATAGCTCTGGTGTTCGGTATATGCGACGGGCACCGGTGCCAAAGTATCTTTGACCTTACGGACCAAATTCGCACAGTCGTCCGTATAAAGGTCCCAGTTGGCATTTTGCAACACCTGCGCGTGATCAACATTCGTCATTGACTCATTACCCGACCAATCATCATTGAAGTGCCGGACTAGCTCAGCTAGAATAATAACAGCACGCGATTCTATGGACGATGGAGAGCAATGAACAGTTTTTTTTGTTCAATTCCTCAAATTTGTTTTTGGCAAAGCTTACAAAACTCACTCAATTTTTTTTCCGCTGCTTAGATATTTAAAAGCTAAATGTTTAAGCAAAATATTTTTATATCAAAGGATTAACTAGCTGGAGTTTTTGACAATATCGCTTTCTGGTTTTCGACGGATTCTCAAAAGTAACATTTCAAAAATATTTTCGGGAAACGTAAGTTGGCCTGTTCAAAATTGAAAAAAATTAAGGACGTTTATAGGTAGACTTTGCGAACGGGTGAAGGTCGAACTTTCCTTTCGAAATGACTTTTTCAAGATCAAGAGCACGATATCTCAAAAATAACTGCACGGATCAACTTCAAATTTTACAAGTTCCTTTTTAATATAAAAAAGCAGTGTTCGGATGAAGGATTTTTTTCGGGGGCATACTTTTTTAAATCTACTTTAACTTTGGACTGCCGTCATTAAAAAAAATCAATCTCTTATAAAATTCTTTTTCCAAGCACTAGGTAATTTCACGTAAAAACGAAATGCGTTTGATTTCTTTATTTCGGATGATTTTAAAATAGCGGTCCGCATAAACCAACGTATCGATCCCATTTATATTTATAAATGGGATCGATACGTATGATTTTCCTTTATTGGAGTTTTTTAAATTCATTCTATCGCTTTTCTTCTCTACGTTTTATTAATATACCTTAGAAATTTTCGAAATATTTTTTAAATTTGGTTGGCATTTATTAATAGTCATCAGTATTTTAAAAAAATTATTAATTTTTCTCCTATTTGAGCTTCTGCCTTTTTTCTCTTACTATACCTTTTTCTCATGATTATTGTTTTTCGTTAGTATTCTTACCTAATTCCAAAGGATTTTTTTTCTCGATCTTATTAGTACTCGTTAAAAAATTCCTGTGTCTGTTTTGGTAATTTTATTGGAATTTTCTAGTTTTCGCCAGTAGTGTTCAAATTTTTCAATCGGAGAATATAATTATTTTTCCTATCTGAGCTTTGGTCTTCCTTTTTCTTATCATAATTATTTTTCTTTATTAGTAAGTTTTTTATCTTAAATTTTTTAGCATTAAAAATAGTTAGTATCATTTTTTGAATGTATTTTAATTCTTCTCCTCTTCACAAACACAAACATAGAAATTGTAAACGATACTTAAAACCATACGCTTTCATGAAAAAAATTGAAAATTTGCACCCGTTTTACCAGAAATAATTTACGAAAATTCCATTTTTTTTCGGCGATGAACTAGATAATAAAAATTTAATTTATTAATAAAATAAGTCAAATTTATTTTAATAAAAATTTAGTTAATAAAAATAGTCAAATGAATTTTCGTTGCTTTCCAAGGATGCAAATTTGAACACCATTATTAGAGGGAACTGGAAAATAGTGAAGTGTGGGGTTGAAGTGCAAAGGCTGTTGTCGTAAAAGCCCTTAAGGGCATACGACGAAACATTGGCACCTTCAAACTCGCTCCGCAAATTTTTGTCCAATTTGACCGCCATTTTAAACAGATTTAAATCGTGCCTACGCTTTTGCAAATTTTTTAATCGCGGAATAAAAAAACTTTGGCCACTGAGACATCCTCGTACCGCAGAAATGACGAAAATATCGTTACTATTTCGACCAACTGGGTTCTCCGCACCAGCAGACGAAAACAATTGATTGAGGTAGGTACCCAATGGTAGGGAAAAAAGGGGAGAATAAAAAGAGCCATTTAACTATCGATCAAACCTTGTCGCATACGTCGTCGGTGTACTTGTCGAGGAATTTTGTCATCGCTGTCTTTTCGTCTTCGTTGTAGGTATTCGTGTTAATGGTTTTGTGGTCGTAACGATATTGAAACCACGAATTGACGAGCATCGTCGGGCTGGTCTGGGCATCGTTGTCACGAAGTGTAAGTCCCGTCTGTACGCCACTCGTCACGAGGCTCTTTTGCACGTTATCGAAGCTCTGTCGATACGGCAAAAGTTCTATGTAACCGTCTCTTTGATCGTCAGCGTTGCGATCGGTCAGGGTGACAGGCGCGTTCAGCAGATCCGACGTCGATTCCACCTGTCGTGACACGTGAGACCCGTCACGAAAAAAAAACCAATCGTCACGCTTGTACACTTTGAGTATGCCGAATGTCATCGAGGGAACGTATGCCCGACGTTGCTTTGTGTATCGTACTTGACGTTGAATATTCCCAAATACGCTTTGCCGACTTTTTCCAAGCCGATTTATGTCGTCCCTTGTCTCTAGGATTTTTTTATCCACGGGCGGATAAATAAAAATGTGGACGCGCGTTTGGTGTCCGGACGTTGAACATTCCCAAATACATCTTGCCGATTTTTTTCAAGCCGATTTAATTCCTAACTTGTCTGTGCGATTTTTTATTCATGGGCGTGTGAATGAAAATTTGAGAGCGCGATCGGTTTGCGGATGTTGAATATTCCCAAATATGCCTTGCCGATTTTTTTCAAGCCGATTTGTTTCGTACCTGATCTCTACAACTTTTTTCTTCGGGCGTATAAATAAAAAGGTGGTTGCGCGATCGATGTGCTGATGTTGAATATTACCCAATATGGTTTGCCGATTTTTTCAAGTCGACTTATTTCCTACCTTATCTGTGCGATTTTTTATTCATGGGCATGTGAATGAAAATTTGAGAGCGTGATCGGTGTGCGGATGGTGCATATTTCCAAATATGCCTTGCCGATTTTTTTCAAGCCGATTTATTTCGGACTTTATCTCTACAATTTTTTATCCTCGGGCGTATGAATAAAAAGGTGGGCGCGCAATCGATGTACTGATGTTGAATATTATCAAATATGCCTTGCCGATTTTTTTTCAAGCCGATTTATCTCATCTCCTGTCTCTACGATTTTTTATCCGTGGGCGAATAAGTAAAAATGTGGCCGCGCGATCGATGTACTGATGTTGAATATTACCAAACACGTCTTGCCGATTTTCTTCGTGCCGATTTATTTCGAGCCTTGTCTCTACGATTTTTTATCCACGGGTGTGTGAATAAAAATGTGGGCGCGCAATCGGCGAGCTGATTTTGGACATTCCCAAACACGTCTTGCCGATTTTCTTCGTGCCGATTTATTTCGAGCCTTGTCTCTACGATTTTTTATCCGTGGGCGAATAAATAAAAATGTGGCCGCGCGATCGATGTACTGATGTTGAATATTACCAAACACGTCTTGCCGATTTTCTTCGTGCCGATTTATTTCGAGCCTTGTCTCTACGATTTTTTATCCACGGGTGTGTGAATAAAAATGTGGGCGCGCAATCGGCGAGCTGATTTTGGACATTCCCAAACACGTCTTGCCGATTTTCTTCGTGCCGATTTATTTCGAGCCTTGTCTCTACGATTTTTTATCCACGGGTGTGTGAATAAGAATGTTGGCGCGCAATCGGCGAACTGATTTTGGACATTCCCAACTACGCGTTGCCGATTTTTTTATGGCCATTTATATCCTACCTTGTCTCTACAATTTTTTTATACATGGGCGTGTGAATAAAAATACGGGCGCACGATCCGTGAACTGGAGTCGAATATTACCAAATACGGCTTGCCGATTTATTGCGTACCTTTCTCTACGAACTTTTATCCGTGGCCGTATAAACAAAAATGGAGGCGCGCGATCGGTGTGCTGATGTCGAATAATCCCAACTACACCTTGCCGATTTTTCCCAGCCGATTTCGTTTATACCTTGTTCCTATGATTTCGTGTCCACGTACTTATGAATAAAAATATGGACTCGTGATCGGTGTGCAGACGTTCATCCTTCCCGAATACGCTCTGCCGATTTTTTCAAGCCGATCTCTTTCATACTTCATCCCCACGATTTCTTATGCACTTACGTATGACTAAACACGTGGACGCGCGATTAGTGTGCGGCTGCAGCGGTCGCTCACGCCAATCTGCGTCGGTGCAGGCCAATACTCGGATGGGTGACCTCTCGGCTACCCATTGGTATAGTCACCGATAAGCACAACGGTATTTCGACCGACTTTAGAAAGTCAATCGAAATGAATTCGCGAAAAATATGTATATCGAACCTCGATCTCGAACAGTGGCCTCGTATTCTTGACGATCGTGTCATCGACCTCTTCGGCACTTCCGAGATCCCACCATGTCCCGGATGTCTTGTAAACGGTGTTACGCACTCGATCCTCTTGTTCGATCCGCAGCGTTTCGATACTTTTGATAACCGCGTCTCTTCCGGCCTCGGTGAGGCACACGTAAAATTGTCCCTCCTCGCTCGTGATCGGCGAATAACCGATCAGCAAATATTTGTCGGGGAATACCTCGATGTGATCGCGGATCGGCAAGAAGTCGCTGCTCTCCTCGTGAAGATCCAAATTGTCCTCGATGTCCTCCTTCTTCACATACACCCACGGATATTCCGTCGTCACGTTCTCACCGATCACGCAACCGATTATCTTTTGCGTCAGGGGCGACAGATTGATTCTTGCTATGCCTGGCATTCCCTTGGCCGATCATAAATTGGAAGAAGAATACATTATGCTGTGAAAATAATTGTTTTCAGAAAATTTTGATACGTTGTGCTTTCATGAAAATTGTTTTTAGAAAATGTTGATACGTTGTGTTTTCGTAAAAGTTGTTTTTAGACAATTTTAATATATTACGTTGTGAAAAGCATTGTTTTTAGAAAATTTTCATACATTAAAATCATGCGATGTTGTGAAAAACTTTGTTTTTAGAAACTTTTATGCATTAAAATGATTTGATGTCATAAAAACTGTTTTCGGACAATTTTAATATATCATGTTGTGAAAAACATAGTCTTTAGAAATTTTTTATACATTGTGTTGTGAAAAACGTTTTTAGAAAATATGAATGTCTGATGCTGTGATCAAATTATACTTGGAAAATTTAAATATATTGTGAGGTGAAAAAATTGTTTTTAGAAAAATTCAATAAATTATGCTGTGAAAGAAAATTGTTTTTAAAAAAATTTATTACGAACTCGAGTACGTGGAGGATCAAGAACCAAAGGAGGGTTCCCTAATATCTTAGGTACGAACATAGGATAGACTCGCTTCAATGGTAGCCTTGAGGACCTTTGTCGTTATTTTCGACAATTTTGATTGTAAACAAAAATGATTAGTGTCGTTGGTTAATTTATTCATTTTCTTACGATCACACGTAGTCGCAGCGAACGAAGTGTCAATTTCCTCTTCGATCTTTGACATAGATCGTGGACCCAAAATAAAATGGAATCTGCTTAAAATTTCCATATGAATATCTAGCCGAATTTATGCCATCCTTCGAAATGAGGAACCTTTTTGTACTACCACTCAAAAATACAATTTTGTAATACCAAGGAAAACGGAGCTTCAGTAATGAGACCAAAATATTCTAAAAATTAATAAAATATTTACTTTCTATTCTCATATTATTAATTTATCTAATATTGGAATTCAACTATTTTGAAAAACGTTTCAAGGGCTTACACCTAGTTGAAATTTTTGAGTATATCGATTGTTGGTGTTCGATGATTCTCAAAAAATAACATTCCAAAAATATATTCTAAACATTTCAAGCCGATCCGTTCAAAATCGCGGGAGCTATGGGCGTTTATAGGTAGATTCCGGGAACTGGCGAACTGCAGATTCGTTTTCCTCAAAACTACGTTTTCAAAATCGGTGTTCACGATGTTTCAAAATTCACTGCACCGATCAACTTCAAGTTTTAGGAGCTACTTTTACACATGAAAAAGCAGTGCTTGAAAGTAGGCATTTTTTTGTGCATACTTTTTTTTATCCACGTAAATAAAGCGTTCTTTCCACCGAAAATCGATACTTTCACTTCGGACTGCGGCTGTTTGAAAAATCAATATTTCGTTAAATCCTCATCCAAACACTAGATAATTTCATGCGAAAACTAAATACGTCTGATTTTTATTACTCCCGATGATTTGTTTCCGAGCAGCAGTGGCTACTGCAAAAAATTTCAAACCCCAGTCTGCACATACCATTGTATCTACCACATTTGCAAACATTTTCCAATAAAAAAATTGTTTAAGATTCTCGAAACCCTATTTTTTAATTTCAAGAAAAAAATTGAACACCTGCTCACGTTTTTCCAGCAAACGTTCCCAGAAAATATTCCCAAAAATTCCTCTCTTTTTCCGCCCACGAGTTGGGTGTAGTCCGGTAAAATTTATTCGTTCTTTATGAAACAACATTAGTCGTAACTCACACAACTACTGGTAATTGTTAATATTCAATGAGTGCATTTTTTCAAAGTATCCAAAATGTGGCAGATTAAGGATGTTGAGTCCCAAATCGCAAATGATAAAATTCTGAAAATTTGGTATGTTTTTGTATGAAGTATTTCAGAGGTCGTGTAAAAATTTCACGACAATTAGGAAGCTCGTTATTGAACAATTAACATTCACGAATTAAATGCTGTCTTATGGAAACTGATGTAACTTTGCGATAAGTTTTTTTTTTACCTCTCAATTTTTTTGATATCTACAATATACTGAAAGCAACGGAAACAAAACGAAGTTTATTGATAAACTTTTTTTTATTTCTTTTAAAAATTGTTCTTAACAAAATGTTAATTTTTTAATAACGAGCTCCTAATCGTCGTGAAATTTTAACACGACCTCTTAAATACTTCATACAAAAACATACCAAATTTTCAGAATTTTCTTATAATTTTTTATTTCAACCCTTAAGGAGGTTGAAGTAATGATGATAGAATGCTGAAAATTTGGTATATTTTTACATGAAGTATTCAGGAGGTAGTGTAAAAATTTCATGACGATTAAGAAGCTATTTATTGAACAATTAACATTAACATGTTTCATAGGGACTCAATATCCTTAAAGCTTGTGAAATTAAAAACTGTTTCAGTTTTTTTTCTGAAACGGATAATTTTCCGGCAACAAACCGAACACCCCAGTCACGAAATTAATTTCGTGAGTAATTTTCGATTTTTAAACCGAAGGGTTACAATAATAGCAAGGGTGAAGGGGAATTGGTAAATATTCGGAAGTGGGGCTAGAATCAGGCTAATTTTTGTTTGTGTTTGTTTTGGGTCGTTTGGGGGTTATTTGGGTTGTTTAGGGTTGTTTGGGCTTGTTTGAAACCTTGAAGAAAATTGGTCTGATTCTAGCAGGAGCCCTACTTCCGAATATTCGCCGGAGAATTTTCCCGACGCAGACAGATGGACATAATGACATGATAATTCTTCATGGCTACGGAAACTTCCGCCATAAAAAATAAACAAGTACGCTTCGAAAAAGTCCCCCGTCTGAGTAATTGTCGATGAGTTCGTAGCGTTCGAAACGTTTGAAGATAAAATGAATCGAAATTATATTAGTACCGAAGCTTCGGAATATCGGAATTGTCGGGGCTCGTAAATTTCCATAGCGCTCGTTTCATCGGCTTCGTAATCCTCGAAAATTGAAATATTCGAGGCAGCGTAAGAGTCCAGCTCGTAGATGGTTTTCCGTCTCTCCATGGGTTTCGGCTCTTCCGCGAATGGAAATTCAATGTTCCCTTTTGCCAGGCCATCATAATCGAGAACCGCACCGCTTATCGATCTTGCGCACAAAAAAGCGTCAAACGGTATTGTTCACCATATGAATTGTACAGACTTGGATAGAGTAGTAGAAGTTTGACTGAACAAAAGCTAACGTATAGTATACAATATTAGTATTCGTGCGCCGATTTTGTAACAGCACTGAATCAACCATATCTATATGGTCAAGCCTTTTACAATAGCCAATAATTATTTCAGGAACAATGGATATTCAAACCCTGCATATTTGGATATACATTTCGCTTATTGTCGTAGTAACCATATTATGATTGCGGTGTCAATAGACTCTAGGTAATTTTGGGGGTTGAATTTTGCATCGTTGGTATGCAACGAAAATTCTGTTAATTTCTTATTTTCACTGTTATCCGGAATCATACTTCGAAAATTTGCTGTAGATCGCGAAACAAGAATCCTAAAGGATGTTTGCGTGACTTACGTAGCTCAAATCCGTCAAAGGACATTAGGGGAATTAAATAAAAATCATTTTCGTTGCAGTTCAACGATGCAAAGCTCAAATCTGTCAAAGAAAATTTGGGGAATTAAATAAAAATCATTTTCGTTGCAGTCCAACGATGCAAACTTCAACGTCATATAGAATTTTACTACTCGCTCTTTTGCCATGGGTGTTTTTTTTTAAATACCATGGACTTTCCTCTCACCCACTGAAAGCGTCGTTGAAAAAAAAAAAAAATTTCACCTGCAAATTTGCGTTATTAGGAATTACATGCTGTGTTATCTATTTATTTTCTCCTCACACGGCAATACTCGTACCCATTGAATTGCGAATCTTCGGATTTCTCTGGTTGCGCATCTTCGAGTCGTTCAGTTATTCTCCACTCTTCCGGTTCGTCGGTCTCGGAATTCATGATGATTTCGGACACCCGGTTCTCGTGATCGAATTCAAGGGTCGCCTCCTCTCGCTCGTCGCCCTCGCTCCATGTCTCCCGTTCATCCATTTTAACAGCTTTCTCGAGAGCATCATCCTCTGTTCCGTCGTCCAGTCGACCGCGCGAGTTTCCCTTCGAATTCATTGTGAACGGGACGGGCGGAGAGCTCTTACGGCGAAATAAATGACAGAAGGAAGAAAAATTGAAAAATAAAATCTCCTCGTCGAAATGTAACGGTCCTCGACGTCTCGTGAACAACGCCGGTCCCCCCTGTCCCTCCGGAAATCACTCGAGCCTCCAAAATGGATTTGCAGAGAGTACTCTCCCTCCCGGCTCCCTATTCCATCGCTCTCGCTCGTCCTCGCGCCATTATCTCCATCTGACTCTGTATATCACTGGCTCAAAAATCCCGAGTGACGTTGCCCACTCCCGGCTCTAACGCACGGCCCTCGGTTGTTTTTTCTTCTTCTCGTGACAGGAGGGCGAACGGAGGGAGCGAGACGGAGATACTCGTTCGAGTTGGTTTTTGTTTTTTCGGGCGTTTAAGGATGTTGAGTCCGAAATCGCAAATCATGATAAAATTCTGAAAATTTGGTATGTTTTTGTATGTAGTATTTCAGAGATCGTGTAAAAATTTCACGACAATTAGGAAGCTCGTTATTGAACAATTAACATTCACAAATTAAATGTTGTTTTATGGAAACTGATGTAACTTTGCAATAAGTTTCTTTTTGACCTCTCAATTTTATAATATCAACAATATACTGAAAGCAACGGAAACAAAACGAAGTTTATTGATAAATTTTTTTTTATTCCTTTTAAAAATTGTTCTTAACAAAATATTAATTTTTTAATATCGAGCTTACTAATCGTCGTGAAATTTTAACACGACCTCTTAAATACTTCATACAAAAACATACCAAATTTTCAGAACTTTCTGATCATTTTTCATTTCAACCCCTAAGGAGGTTGAAGTAATGCTGATAGAATTCTGAAAATTTGGTATGTTTTTACATGAAGTATTCAGGAGGTCGTGTAACAAATTTCATGACGATTAAGAAGCTGTTTATTGAACAATTAACATTAACATGTTTCATAGGGTCTCAACATCCTTAACGATAAACTCACAAATGGACAAACGAATGGAAGCGTGAACAGGGACCTAGGTTTGAATCCCTGTCGACAACAATGAACAAAATTGAATCTGCCACAGGCAATTCGACAGATATAATCACAAACCAAAGCCAAAAAAATAGAAAATCAAGAACTGTCAAATTAAGGATGTTGAGTCCATATGAAACATGTTAATGTTAATTGTTCAATAAATAGCTTCTCAATCTTCATGAAATTTTTACACGACCTCCTCAATACTTCATGTAAAAACATACCAAATTTTCAGAATTCTATGATCATTGCTTCAACCTCCTTAAGGGTTGAAATAAAAAATGATAAGAAAATTCTGAAAATTTGGTATGTCTTTGTATGAAGTATTTAAGAGGTCGTGTTAAAATTTCACGACGATTAGGAAGCTCGTGATTAAAAAATTAACATTTTGTTAAAAACAATTTTTAAAAGAAATAAAAAAAAAATTTATCAATAAACTTCGTGTTGTTTCCGTTGCTTTCAGTATATTGTAGATATTATAAAATTGAGAGGTCAAAAAAAAAAACTTATTGCAAAGTTACATCCGTTTCCATAAAACAACATTTAATTTGTGAATGTTAATTGTTTAATAACGTGCTTCTGTTTAATAACGAGTTCTGTACTTTCTATGACCGTCGATGACCTTATGTTATAGGTCGTTGAACTCGTTTTAAGGATGTTGAGTCCCAAATCGCAAATGATAATAAAATTCTGAAAATTTGGTACGTTTTTGTATGAACTATTTCAGAGGTCGTGTAAACATTTCACGACAATTAGGAAGCTCGTTATTGAACAATTAACATTCACAAATTAAATGTTGTCTTATGGAAACTGATGTAACATTGCAATAAGTTTTTTTTTACCTCTCAATTTTGTAATATCTACAATATACTGAAGGCAACGGAAACAAAACGAAGTTTATTGATGTTTTTTTTTCTTTTAAAAATTGTTCTTAACAAAATGTTATTTTTTTAATAACGAGCTTCCTAATCGTCGTGAAATTTTAATACGACCTCTTAAATACTTCATACAAAAACATACCAAATTTTCAGAATTTTCAGTCTTTCACAACGAGGGGAATTCCCAAAGGCTCTCTCTCTCTCTCTCTCTCTCTCTCTCTCTCTCTCTCTCTCTCTCTCTCTCTCTCTCTCTCTCTCTCTATTCTAGACATACTATACTATTAGATAATACAATAAAAAAATGGATTTTTTGAAATGTTCAAACCCACGTAACCCCTTAAACAATTGTAGATGGACATTCTAGAAGCTTTCAAGAGTATTCGTGATTTTTTAAAGATTTTCCAGAGCGATTTCACACGTTGAAAAGTGTACGTAGACGTTCTCGTCCCAGTGCAACCGTGGGAGCAGCGAAATTATAGTGTAACCGCGCCGGGTCGAAAAACAAATTATTTTCGTACCTTATTTTAAATTTATTTTCCGGAAGATTTTTCTACATAGCAAGAATCTTCTGCGTGCTTGGATGCAAAACGATGTTATAAGGTGTAAAAAAAAAGTTCAAATCAATCGGTGAAGAATTGGAAATTTAATGTTACTAGCTGCAGGACATTATCGGACAAAGGTGACTCGCTTCATCCAGCTTCAGCGTCGCCATTTACGTAAACAATCTTGTGAAAAAAAAGTGTAAAGATACTTGAAGATATGTAGAATGAAGGACACTAATTGGAATTTTCATTTTATCAACTGGGTATCCAGAAAAAATTGTCGGGTATCCCTGTATTTCCGGTCTCTAGACTGGTAGTCAGTCATAACGATGACTCATGTCAGTTTCTATAAAAACAGAAACGCACAATTTCAGAAGAATCGTTGAGAATCAAACTTCCATCTTTTATTAACAAACTCTCACGTACTTTCTTCCACAAAATTTCAAAAATCTAGACTCGTAGTGAATTAACAAAATTATCGATAAACGTTTCTCCCCACCTGATTCTTTTTCGTATGATTAAAGATCCACAATTTTTTGGAATTCCACGTAACAATATTAACTGTACCGCTCGCTCGATGGGAGACGGTAAACAATGGGCTACAAATTGCGAAAAACTGCGCGAACAAGCGGTTGTTAAAAAAGATACGGACAGAATAATGGAACGATGATTTTTACAAGAATGAATTAAAGGCCCCTAGCTCGGAGCCAGTGTAACGTAATCCCAATGAATTGGAGTACCGGCTTTGCCATTTTTCGTTATCAATTTTCATCTGCAGTACGTGTGGGGTCGAGCGAGGTTTAATTTTCGTGAAAAATCCGGTACCATAGAGGTGCATGTACAAACACGAATTCTAGTGGAATAATTGCATGTACCAGAGATGAAACAAAAAAATTCTTAATAAAATCACTGCGGATGCTTGGTGGATGCAACGGATCGTGTACTGTCGTTGCAGAGGTATAGTTCCCAGAATAAAATAAAATTTCACGCTACATTTTCCGGTAAAGTAATTTTCTACCGGAGGCTCTCTCTCTCTCTCTCTCTCTCTCTCTCTCTCTCTCTCTCTCTCTCTCTCTCTTTCTCTATGTCATCCCGTTTTTGCGTTGAATTTTTGTTGCTTTCCTTTGACCCATACGAATTCTCAGAGTGATAGGTTCTTCCGAAAAAATCAATGCCATTTATCGAAATGAAATGTTTTGCTCTTGCATTATGCAACAGCAAGAGGACCTCGCAGACGACAGGGAGCGGGGAGAGAGCGAAAAAATGATAAGAAAACGTGGGAGAGAAGGGAAAGAGACATTGGCGACGAAATGAATAAAGGAACCGGGCGTACAAAACTTTTTCGATGAAATGAAAAATGAAAGAAATGTTTTTAAAAGAGAGCCTGTGAGGGGAAAGGTACGATAAAAGGGGTCAAAATGAAATGTAGTCATCTCCCTCGAGCTACTTGCTTGTCGGGGAATTTTCTTTGAAGCTACAAGGCAAGAAGCCTCTCGTTGAAACGAATGAAGATGGGGAAACATAAACGGCGAGCCAGCAAAGTGGTGCCTACGTATAGCAAGCGTTTCGCCGTATACTTATACATACGAAAATTATTCGTTCAACGGGACAATATCATGAGTTTGGTGTATACAGTATCCATGCACGCTCACCCCCTCCCCCCCCCCCCACACACACACCCACGTACATAAATGTACGTACGCATATTATGCAGGAAAGCTCGTCCGTTTTCTCGCAGCCATAAATTCGTGCGATAGAGAAACCGCTTAAATTATGTAAAGAGATTATGGGCGTCTCTGTGCGATTATGGAAAAAGCTGCCCCTGTGTACACGAAAATGAGCCCTTCACCGTTTTTCCGTATCCGTTCTTCATTTTTTTACCCTTAATTCGTGTATCGATAAATAACATTTTTATCATGCATCGATCGACTGTTCGAAAAAATAATGAATTGAAAAAAGAGACTGCTCCGCGCGAGAGAGCCAGATCGGAGATCGCGATGCGGGCGATTAATTTGGCGAAGCGGGGGTGGCACGTTGTGCAAAGCGAGCTCAAAGTACAACGAGCTACCGTTGTATAATAACGCTTGTAGAGCGAGCGGTTTATTCAGGCATCAAATTCCGTTGAAAACGTACAATGCGATTTTTATTTCTCGTCTCGTCCATTTTGTAAATGGCGTGTGTAATTACGAATCGTGCATATCGTCGTATTTGTAAATATTGTCGAAATCTACAGGAAATCGAACCGGGAAATTGCGGGGAAAATCATTGATAATTGTGACATTTCAGTTTTCGTTTCATTTTTCATGGGCACGGAAAAGAGTGTTCCGGTATCAACGATCTATCGTTACGCGAGGCGAAAATTGTTTTTTTTTTTTTTACTAATGACCTGAAGCGTTGAAAAAAGGAGAGAAGCAACACGATTTGACGGTTCAGGATTAGGGTTATTCCAGAGGGGGTGCCATAAGGGAGAGATGGCCAATAGAAATGTTTCATAGAACCGCGCACTAGATTTCACCTGTTACTGCGTGATTCGCTTCGCGTCGTGCGCAGGTGTAAGGGTACGAGAAAAAGTTTGACAAAAAATGTTTAGTAAGTAAAATCTTTTTTAATTATTCTGTCAGGTGCTAATTTTTTTGGCAGTTTTATGTTTTACATTCTGTTGATCTTATTTTGTAAAAGCACTGGTTATTTTTATGTTTCTTGAATAGTTCACGAACAGTGCTTTGTTATAATCTCAAAACTTCGCATGTATTGTTTCTACTTGTTTACATTTTAGCTGTGGCCATCTCTTTCGGGAGATTAGGAGAGATGGCCACGTACAATCGGCGTATGATGGCCATAATATTAGTTGTAATGTGTTCAAGTAATTCATTTTTTCTACATTTCTTTTAGATGCCTAATAAGTACAAGAAAAAAATTGTTCCACGGGGGAACTGGACTCAAGAATCATTAAAAGCAGCTATAGGTGCTGTAAAGAATATGAATCGTCGGTTCGCCTGGCCGCTAGGACCTACGAAGTACCTAGGAAGACCTCAGAAAGTGTATATAAGAACAGTGACATAAAATGTTGCGAAGAAAACTATTATGAAACTCGTCTCATCGAAGACTGGCTTCAGTGGATAGTATGCCAACTTTGGATACACAAAAATTATACTCGTTTCGATTATATGTGTTCTAGATGTGGCTAAAAGAAAAAAGAATCAAGAATTAAAGCATATAACCAAAGAGACAACCGAGATCACAATGCTGGGTAACTGGCCAGATACTTCGGGAGAGATAGCCGATCGTGATTTAAAAAAAGTAATTTCAAGGTTTATCTAAAAATACTTTGTATTAATTTCGTAAATTATCTTAAAGTTGAATGTCCAAAGTTTAATTACAAATGAAGTCA
>OX632356.1:58365569-58459774 GCA_951751655.1 Ophion costatus | reverse complement strand
AGTGAGTGAGTGAGTGAGTGAGTGAGTGAGTGAGTGAGTGAGTGAGTGAGAGTGAGAGTGAGTGAGTGAGTGAGTGAGTGAGTGAGTGAGTGAGTGAGTGAGTGAGTGAGTGAGTGAGTGAGTGAGTGAGTGAGTGAGTGAGTGAGTGAGTGAGTGAGTGAGTGAGTGAGTGAGTGAGTGAGTGAGTGAGTGAGTGAGTGAGTGAGTGAGTGAGTGAGTGAGTGAGTGAGTGAGTGAGTGAGTGAGTGAGTGAGTGAGTGAGTGAGTGAGTGAGTGAGTGAGTGAGTGAGTGAGTGAGTGAGTGAGTGAGTGAGTGAGTGAGTGAGTGAGTGAGTGAGTGAGTGAGTGAGTGAGTGAGTGAGTGAGTGAGTGAGTGAGTGAGTGAGTGAGTGAGTGAGTGAGTGAGTGAGTGAGTGAGTGAGTGAGTGAGTGAGTGAGTGAGTGAGTGAGTGAGTGAGTGAGTGAGTGAGTGAGTGAGTGAGTGAGTGAGTGAGTGAGTGAGTGAGTGAGTGAGTGAGTGAGTGAGTGAGTGAGTGAGTGAGTGAGTGAGTGAGTGAGTGAGTGAGTGAGTGAGTGAGTGAGTGAGTGAGTGAGTGAGTGAGTGAGTGAGTGAGTGAGTGAGTGAGTGAGTGAGTGAGTGAGTGAGTGAGTGAGTGAGTGAGTGAGTGAGTGAGTGAGTGAGTGAGTGAGTGAGTGAGTGAGTGAGTGAGTGAGTGAGTGAGTGAGTGAGTGAGTGAGTGAGTGAGTGAGTGAGTGAGTGAGTGAGTGAGTGAGTGAGTGAGTGAGTGAGTGAGTGAGTGAGTGAGTGAGTGAGTGAGTGAGTGAGTGAGTGAGTGAGTGAGTGAGTGAGTGAGTGAGTGAGTGAGTGAGTGAGTGAGTGAGTGAGTGAGTGAGTGAGTGAGTGAGTGAGTGAGTGAGTGAGTGAGTGAGTGAGTGAGTGAGTGAGTGAGTGAGTGAGTGAGTGAGTGAGTGAGTGAGTGAGTGAGTGAGTGAGTGAGTGAGTGAGTGAGTGAGTGAGTGAGTGAGTGAGTGAGTGAGTGAGTGAGTGAGTGAGTGAGTGAGTGAGTGAGTGAGTGAGTGAGTGAGTGAGTGAGTGAGTGAGTGAGTGAGTGAGTGAGTGAGTGAGTGAGTGAGTGAGTGAGTGAGTGAGTGAGTGAGTGAGTGAGTGAGTGAGTGAGTGAGTGAGTGAGTGAGTGAGTGAGTGAGTGAGTGAGTGAGTGAGTGAGTGAGTGAGTGAGTGAGTGAGTGAGTGAGTGAGTGAGTGAGTGAGTGAGTGAGTGAGTGAGTGAGTGAGTGAGTGAGTGAGTGAGTGAGTGAGTGAGTGAGTGAGTGAGTGAGTGAGTGAGTGAGTGAGTGAGTGAGTGAGTGAGTGAGTGAGTGAGTGAGTGAGTGAGTGAGTGAGTGAGTGAGTGAGTGAGTGAGTGAGTGAGTGAGTGAGTGAGTGAGTGAGTGAGTGAGTGAGTGAGTGAGTGAGTGAGTGAGTGAGTGAGTGAGTGAGTGAGTGAGTGAGTGAGTGAGTGAGTGAGTGAGTGAGTGAGTGAGTGAGTGAGTGAGTGAGTGAGTGAGTGAGTGAGTGAGTGAGTGAGTGAGTGAGTGAGTGAGTGAGTGAGTGAGTGAGTGAGTGAGTGAGTGAGTGAGTGAGTGAGTGAGTGAGTGAGTGAGTGAGTGAGTGAGTGAGTGAGTGAGTGAGTGAGTGAGTGAGTGAGTGAGTGAGTGAGTGAGTGAGTGAGTGAGTGAGTGAGTGAGTGAGTGAGTGAGTGAGTGAGTGAGTGAGTGAGTGAGTGAGTGAGTGAGTGAGTGAGTGAGTGAGTGAGTGAGTGAGTGAGTGAGTGAGTGAGTGAGTGAGTGAGTGAGTGAGTGAGTGAGTGAGTGAGTGAGTGAGTGAGCGAGCGAGCGAGCGAGCGAGCGAGCGAGTGAGTGAGTGAGTGAGTGAGTGAGTGAGTGAGAGCAAGCAGCGCGTGCATGTCGACGACAGCAGCCTCATATGGAGGCGTGGGTGCATTATCCGACAGATATGGAGAGAGAATATGCAATCGTCAGAGCGCTTGAAAATACAGTTCTCGAGAGTGCGCAGGACGTAGAAGCAGAGAGAGAGAGATTTCTCGCGAGAGAGCAGAAGCTCCGCGACTGGTGAGCATCGGCGAACCGTTTTGCCGATGAGACGCGAGGGATGATGCTCGCGTCTTTTTCGCCCCCGCGAGGGCAGCGGGGGCGCGGCCGCGTGACGCTGCCAGAACGTAGATAAATCTTGCTTCGACGGTAAATAACACGCTAAAACAGTGAATTGGATTACGGGGCGCAGAGAGGGGCAGGCATAAAGGGCCCGGGATTGACGGGAAAAAACGAGCCCGCTATACGTACGACGTTCTCGCACCTCCCGATACACGCCCGCATATCGTATACATCTCGTGTACGTGTATCGACGCCATGTACATATTCAGTTTATCGACATCAATTGGTCAAATAATGAGGCCTTGACAACGTGATCGCAAGCACCCGAGTCACAGATATTCCGCGCACGAATAACAATTTCCATTCACGGTATGCTAACGACTGCTCTCACATCCTGCTGTTTTTCTTTTATTCTTTAACTTACCGAATTGTTAAGCGATCATTCTAACGTGACTGGCTTGATAATTGCTGATTTGCACGATCAAAACAATTTAACTCAGTCAGTCTGATTTTTTTTTTCGTTTATTCAAATGACTTGTGTTGTAAATAATAATATTTTTAAATATTCTAGTTTTATATGGTATATTATTTTTTTGGCCACTGCAAAATGGTATCCAACAAAAAAGCGCCCGACGGTGGAAAATCCTACTCCTCCAAAAATTGTCTGAATGGAAAAAAAAACAAAAAAATTATTAATCAGTATGAAAAACTGTAGAGGGGTACGGAGGCGTTTTTTTTTCAATGTAACTTAACAAAGTGGTTGCCATTTAAAAATTAAGTGTCAAGTTGGGCTTTTTTTCGACAGTTTTTCGTTAAACACATGAGACAAAAATTGTTAAATTCGCACATGATTTTATACCCGTGACTGTGGTTTAAGGCCTTAAGAATCGTCTCATTCATACGGCGCTTTATGGAGATGACACGCTGATCGCATTTCTATCGAACAATTTATATACTAAATAACTCTAGATGCCTGTTATAAACTCCTCACGCGTGTGGAAAATTCGAACAATTGCGTAACGAGAATAAAAACAGGGGGTCACCGAACGCTTAAAGGAAATATTAATGGTAAAACTTGGAAAAATGTGACTAGCCAAGCAAATTTCGTAGCCGCGATTTTTCAGAAAAAAATGTAAAAATGTCTAAGCCTACTAAATATGCGCGGAATTTTTTTTATCACAATTTATCGTTCGGTATAATAATTGATGGTAACTTATTTTTTCTTAAGCTCCACTGTAATGCACCGATGACTCGGAAGGCCCTGCTTATGCCTCCACAAAATACGGCCCTCCGCGAAAGGAGTACCTTAAGTAGATTTTTTTTCATTCCGTAGCTCTTTCGAATATAAATAATATATTCTAATGGCAGTATGAATAATGGACGTTAATGCTAGTATAAATAATCCATGTTGATGGAAGTAGCCAGAATGTATACAGCAAAAAACCAGGTGAGCAAACACTATTTAAAATCCACCGTACCGTTGGGGTTTCCTCAAATGTGAACTGTCTGACGTTTCGCAAATGTTGCGCAAACCTCTTGGGTTCGTATTCTCGAGAAGTGGGCCCGGGGGCAGAGAAATGCAGTCCAACTTTAATTGTGTGAAAATATGTATACGTGGAAGGATTATTAAAAGCCAATGAAATATATTTTTGCTATCGGAAAATCGAGAGCTTTTGAACGACATGTCACTTACGAGAAACACCACTTGCGTCCGCCTTCGATTTAGTTGAAACTCATATATATGATAAAACATTGAACAAATATTAGACATGTTTTTTTTCTCTGGGGAAAAACGGTTTCAAGGGGGGGAAACCGCCCCTCAAAGAAAGGCCTGTCGAGGGGTGATTTTGCAGTTTCACCCACAGTCCACTGATCTGAATGAAACAAAAATCTAAATACTTCTAATGTAAAACGATGAAAAATTCCCTACAGAAGTATTGAAAAGGTTAAATTAAGGGGTGGTTTCCTCCCTTAACATTGTTTTGCCACCGCCAAAAAAAATACGTGTCTAATACTTTTCAATGCTTTATCATACATACAAGGTGTAACAAAATCGAAGGCGGACACTTAAGTCATGTTCCTTGTTATTGAAAACAACGTTTTTCCCCATTTCTCGAACCATTTGGTCGTTAAAAAAGGTCTTTTTCGTTTTAGCAAATATTTCTATCTACAGACGATATACATACTTATTTTTTATATATATTTTGTCTGTCTTTTTATGTATATCTATGTATATATATATATATATATATATATATATATATATATATATATATATATATATATATGTATGTATATACATAGATATATGTATATCTATGTATATCTATGTATATAATATTGGAGTGATGGGAAAAATATCGATTTTTTTCCACGTTCCTATAGTGAAGAACAAGCAAGTGAGGTGAAAAACAATCCCCGCGCTAGTCGCGCCATAGAGCTCAATTTTAAAAAATCATGCAAGATACTCTTAGCTAGTTTACCAATTTTTGTTCACAACAAGATTTTTCGCCCATCAAATATAGAGAATAGCTAGAAAATGTGTTTAAAAATAACACGACGTGGCCAGTCTCATCGCCAGACCCAAAAGTAGAATTTTTATTGTACTAGGGAGCGGAACCGTGCACAGACACACGTGCCTGCTGCATGGTCCCATGACAGGGCTCCCGGACTAAGCGTTCAATGCCACCAAAAAGCTCGATAAATCATATTTATTGTATTAACTTAATAATAAATAACAATAAAATATTAACGATATTTATTAATTCTTAAACATATTTTCCCACTCTTCATTTTATTTAAGACGCAAAGAACCATAATGTTGTGCTAAAATTTGAATAATAGCTTGCACCATTAAGGGGTTACTCCCACTTGCGATTTTGAAAAAATCGATTTTTTTATTGCATTTTTTTTAAGTATCTGAGAATATGTCCTGAAAATTTCAAGTCGATCCGAACAAAATTGACTGAGATATGAGCGTTGAAAGAGAAGAATCCGTGAATTGAAGAACTGAAATTGAAACTTTAAACGCGTTTTTCTCAAAATGGCATTTCTGAAGTCGGTGACCAAGATTATTCGAACACTAATGTACCGATCTTCTTGAAATTTTGCAGGCTTATTTAATACATAAAAATGTAGTCTGTAATCGTTCGATTTTTTTTTCGAAAAAAAAATGGCCGTTTTATACCCAAAAAACGGCCGTTTTTTTTCGTTAAAATCGAACCATTAACTTTGACTTTCCGCCATTTCGTGAAAAATGAATATTTTTTTAAATCCTTCGATTAAAGACTAGTTTATACTTATATTTGACTAAATCCATCCGCATTTTTTTTTCAGATGATCCACTTCGCCGCAATGTTGGTCACCGCAAACCGTGTATATAAAAACATTATTTCATTGACGGCCATTTGCCACTAAACAATGTAATATTTTTCAATAAAAAAATTACTGAAAGTTCTTCAAGATGTGTACTTTAAGATGGTATATTGATCAATTGAAAAGGTTTTGTAGTATTGTTTAAAAAAATTCATGAAAAAGGCCTGTTTTTGCGGCTCAAGTGGGGGTAACGCGTTAAAAAATAATATATAAAATAAATAATAGTACATAAAATAAAAATAGCGTGCGCCATTAAAAAAAATAACCACAATTAGCTCGTTGCGAATTTTTTTTTACCATGCACCTACCACCATTTCTTGTTATGGCCCCGAAGAAAAATTACTCGATTTTTTGGCGTTACCCTAATATACCTAAATATACCACCTACTTTTTTGTACCATGTGCTAACATTTTGTTTTGCGGCTTCGAAGAAACGAGTTATCGATTATATATATATATATATATATATATATGCGTGTGTACGTGTGTGCGTGTGTGTGTGTGTAGCCCCTTTTTCTCCACTATTTTCTAACATTATGTGTTATGCCTTCCAAAAAAAAATTATTGATTTTTTGGTCTATGAGTGGTGTATAATCGCGAGCTCTGTGCCAACGTCGTAACGTTGCGGTAGGAAGTCGCGTGCTGAAATCCAAACGACGAAAAAAAATGAAAAAAGCCAAAACGAAACGTTGCAATATTAGTTACGTGTTGGGCGTATATATACGCGAAGGATATAAAAACGCGCTAAGAGGGTGGGGAAATCCACAAACGGAAATCCATGTGTCAGCCCCGCAACGTAGCGAAGAATTCACACACACACACAAGCAACAAGATGTTTGGCAATCGTAGATCGGCGAGTCGTAAAATCTCATGGGTATCGCTGCCGGCGAGCACACGGGTGGTTCGAGGCCGAGTCGTGTGTTCGGCATCGTCGCCGAGCGAACCTATTTTTTCTCTCATAATTTTACAACCCTCTTGAGTGCTTACGCAGCAAGGCGCCGAGAAAAAATAACGAGACTCAAAACAAATTGACTACAAAAAACAGAAACTGTAATATTTGTTAAAAAAATGATATTTAATAGGAAGTTGATAGCTTTTTCGCGCACTTACTTACATATACGAAAATAAAAGATTTAAGTAGGTAAATAAAGGATTAATAAAATAAATAAAAAAATTTTATAAAAAATTAATAAAAAATATTGATAAAATTAATAAAAAATGAAAGATTTCAGTAGAAAATAAAGGATTTAAGGGCGTACCCCTAGTTGAAACTTTTGAAAATATCGGTTTTTTTTCGGTTTTTGACGGATTCGAAAGTTATAACGTTCCAAAAAATATTGTCTGAAAATTTCAAATTGATCCGTTCAAAATTGAGACAGTTATGGGCGTTTACAGTTAGGTTCCGCGAACCGGCGAACTGTAAATGCATTTTTCTCAAAATGACCTTTTCAAGATTGGGGACCACGATATCTCAAAAATCACTGCACCGATCAACTTCAAATTACTCAAGCTTCTTTTACACATCAAAAAGCAGGGCTTGAACGAAGGATTTTTTTTTCAATGCAGTTTTCATTCGATATGCCAGGAAAATCGATATCTTCACTTTGGACTGCGGCCATTTTTTCGAAAATCAATAATTTATTAGATCCTTCGTCCAAGCATTAGGTAATTTCATGCAAAAACTACATGCGTTTGATTTTTTTTTTCGGACGATTCGCTTCCGAGCAGATGTAGCCACCGCGAAGGATGTTTTTCAAACAGCAGTCGGCATAAACTATTGTATTCACCACATTTATACATATTATTCAACAAAAATATTGTAAAAGATAGTGGGTAAACATACTCTTTAATATTCTTAAAAAAATTTAAAACCTGCCCACGTTTTTCCAGAACAAAATTCACGAAAATTTGTCTTCATTCCGACCACGAGCTAGTTGCAACCCGCTAATGAAAACGCTGAGGTTCACGAACGCCTTTTATTGACGCCTCGAATTGTGTCTTAAAGGGTGTCTCAAAATGACCTGACATCTTAATTCATTAATAAAACGTATTTTTCATTTGAAAAGTACGAACATTTTTATTTAAATGTAAGGTGCGAACATGGAGGTTATGTGTGGAACACAATATCCAATAAATGGCCGCCTCGTCCCTGTTTGCAAGCGTCCACTTTATGCCGAAATTTTCCATAACATTTTTGGCATAATTGCCTCCTAATTTCATTAAGGCGTTAGGCCACAGTAACGGGTATAAAATCATCTGCGAATTTAACAAATTTTTTTCGTATGAAAAAGTGATTCACTTATAAAATTAATTACACATCTATTTGGGCTGAATATCAAGCTGTTAGAATTTTTTTTTTTTTTTCGATGTACAAAATGGCTGACTACTAATATTTTATTTTATCTGTTTTCCCATTGGCGTGACAAATAACTTCAACAATTTTCACTCGATTTACTTCAAATTTAAAAGTTATGCTCCTAATTGCATTTCGCACAGAAGTACGTACGGAATTTCTGGTTAACCGAAAACTTTTCAATTTATGAGCAGTTTATGAGCAGTTATAACGAAATTTTTCACTGAAAATTCATTTCTTAAGTTGAAATACCTACAACTTTTAAATAAAAATATATTTTTCAATTTCTGTACGTACTTCTCTAGGTATCTTAATGTAGATTGACGAAAATTTTTGATTTTTGTTCTAGGTAAAAAATTATGGATGCTGAATGTCACGCCACGGAGCGCCTAAAAAAAAAGATAACAAAAAAAATATTAGTAGTGGCCATTTCCTGTATCGAAAAAAAAAATTCTAACAGCTTGATATGCATACTAAATAGATGTGTAACTAATTTTAAGAGTGAATCACTTTTTCATCCGAAAAAAATGTGAAATTCCCACATGATTGTATACCCGTTACTGTGGCCTAACCCCTTAATGGTGGGGCTTTTCCTTTCAGAATAGCCCAAAGATCGTAGTCCACTGGGGTCAAATTGCACGCCGCGGCGCGAGATAACACGACCGTGAAACTTCGTCTGCAATAAGTATGCAGTAACAATGCCGCAAATAAAAATTTCTATGCGTTGCTCGATCATGTAATTTTTCATGACTCAACCTCAATACTTACCGACGCCAATTTCCAAGAATTAGCATTCTATGTTCGCCACAAAAGAAAATGGCGCGCGATTTAAAAAATCAGGTCATTTTGAGACACCCTTTAAACATAAAAGATAATTTTGAAGACGGAGGAATATGGAGGGTGTTCAATGTGCATTTGGGACCCGAGAGCGCATGGATGAGATCCATAAATGTAGCTTTTACAAGTGCGCATATATAGATCGAAACGGTGACGATTTTGGACCCGGAATGAGACGATCGATTTCTTCTACCGGACTGGCTTATTTTACCATGTGCCTGAGACTTTTGGGACGAGAAAATTTTCGCGTCCTTTCGTTTTCTCTCTCTCACTCTCTCCCTCTCTCTCTCTCTCTTTCTCTCTCTCTCTTCCCCTCTCCCTTTCTCTCTATACACAGTATGGTTTTGCGGTCTGCCACGCGAAAATTCGTCAATAAAGCCAAATCGAATCGACATCGAATTTTTTCGTTTCGTCGAGAACGCGGTCGGGAAATCTCACACGAAATTACATCGCAACGTCACCCTTTGGAATGACGATTTCGACATCTGAGACGATTACATACATGCCTACACGTGATTTTATATATATATATGAAAAAATGGAAAAGAGGATATTCTGGTTCTTTTTCATCCAAGTAACATTAGCCATCATCACAGCTGGCTGCTTTGAGGACGTTTCGGATAAATTTGTTCGAAATAATCGACAAGCTTCAGAATAGGTCCTTGGAATGACTGTTGTACGAATATGCTGACAGTCATCCGAAGGTGGTTTTGGAGACACTGGGACTCACGTAATAGCGAGTATGGGGACGATGGGTCAGCGTGAGAATGCGAGAGGTCGATTGTCGTCAACATCACCTGGGTGTATGACCAATGATTGGCCTTCATCCCCGATACATGAGGGAGCGAATATGTATCGAAAGGCTTCTATCGAAATGATCGCCCAATTCGTGGATCATGCCCAAGATCCGGTATAACAGACAATGTGGAGGAGGCGAAAAAAGGCAACGAAAAGAAACGAAACTATTCGCCGTGCTCTTTGCTCGTCCGATCCCAAGCTCGGTTTATACGTCCCTATCGCGTCCCCACAAACGCACACATCGTGACAATCTTCCCGAGGCTCCTCGAGCCCTACACGTCGAGCCAATAACGAGGGTTGACTTTGCGACCAAATTTCGTCAGCCACGACCACCTATTACTGTTGAGGAAAATGGAGATACGCCATTTCCGAGCCGCGCTAAATTATAATTGTTTTATCGATTGGACGTCGATTGTTACAAGCTTTTATTTGAGGCTTTAGGCCACAGTAACGAGTATGAAATCATGTGGGAATTTAACAATTTTTTTTTTCGTATAAAAAAGTGATTCACTTATAAAATTAATTACACATCTATTTAGTATGAATATTAAGCTGTTAGAATTTTTTTTTTCGATGTACAAAATGGTTGTCTACTAATATTTGCTTTTGTTATCTTTTTTTTTCAATCAATCTACGTTAAAATACCTAGAGAAGTACGTTTGGAATTTAAAAAATATTGTTTTGTACAAAAGTTGTAGGTATTTGAACTTAAGGAATGAATTTTCAGTGAAAAATTTCGTTATAACTGCTCATAAAATGAAAAGTTTTCGATTAATCAGAAATTCCGTACGTACTTCTCTGCGAAATGTAATTAGGAACATAACTTTTAAATTTGAAGTAAATCGAGTGAAAATTGTTGAAGTTATTTGTCACGTCAATTGGAAAAAAGCTGTTTCGAGAAGTTTCGAGTAATCGGCCATTGTGTTCATCGAAAAAAAAGTCTTGAACAGCTTGATATTCATACTAAATAGATGGGTAATTAATTTTATGAGTGAATCACTTTTTCATACGAAAAAAAATTGTTAAATTTGCACATGATTTTATATATCCGTTACTGTGGCCTAAGGCCTTAACTTGTTTTGATCGTATGTATTTCCGGTCCACAATTTGTAATCCTATTTTTAAACACTTGCTGGCATCCTATTGATCTGACATTTGGCATACCTACACTTCCAGCCGAAAGTTCCCGGACAAAAATTCAAAAAAGTTCCGCAACAATTCTTTATGCCATTTCACCGATAGTGCACATAAATGAATTTAATAAACAGCATCCTGAAGGGGAGGAATTCGCCTTCATTCCGTTTTTTTTTTCGAAAAATTTTTACCATTTTTTTTGCGACTAGTACCCTTTTTTGAAAACGACTATTTTTCGCTTTCTTTGTTCCTTTCTGGTGGACCCGGTTTACGGACAAATTTTTTTAATGCATTTATTTGACCGCAATCATAAAGGGGAAGCTTGAGTTTCAATTTTGTTCCTTTTTTAAGCTTCGTACGATTTTTTTTTCTAACGATATTTTATTAAAGAGGAGAGAGATTAAAGAGGAGAGAGAATTTTTAAATTAAATAGCGAAAACGACAAGTATTAAAGGAAAACCTCAATATAGTAAAAAGTTGAATCGGTTTTTGTTGAATTCGCGAGAACTTTTTCAGATCTTTGCTTTCGATTTTTTTTTTACATATTTTCGGTAACAAATCATATGACTGAAGGCGTTATACGCAATTAGAAATGTAAAAAAATCGATTTTTTTAATTGCATTTTCGGAATGTACAAATATGTGAGTATATTCTCTGAAAATTTCAAATCGACCCAGCGAATATTCTCGGAAATATACACAGATTTGTAAGGACGCTCGGAGCGCTACAAAGTAAAAATCTCAATTACCTGTGAACGACTGTTGAAACTTCAACTGCGTTTTTCTCAAAACGGTGTTTTCAAAGTCGGTGAGCACGAGTTCTCAAAAACGGCTCAACCGATCGGTCTGCAATTTAAACTAAACCTTGTCAGATATATTCATCAGATATTGATCGAAGGACTAAGATTTCCGATAATTATTTCTATGTTTTTTCAACGATTCAACAAAAAAAATTTGATTGAAAGTCGAAATTGTTTCTTTCCGAAGCCACCGTTTTGTCAAAAATTAAAATTTCGACTATTCCTTCGACCAATATCTGGATTCATCTATCCCCAAAAAGAATATTTTTGGTTTTTTCATTTTAGATAATCCGAACCGAAGATACTTTGCTCACCGCCGGACACTTTTTTTTCGGAGACCGCCAGGAGACTTCCTACAGCAGCAATGTTAATTAATATTTTTAAAAATAAAAAATGCCAATCTAAAGCTAAAAGATGCCACTATACTGCCTCATACTTTTTGTTTTGCCCAAATGAAATCCTTTTCCAGAAAAAAATCGTGAAAAAACGACTTTTTTTTGGCCCTGCAACTGCGTATAATGCCTTAATTACCGTAGCTCGAGAACTGAGGGGTTTTCCGGTAAAATCCCAAGAGAGCAACAATTGTATTTTTCTATTTCCAACGCAATAGAATTGGTTAAAATCGTGAATTCTTGTGTCCAGTTGGTGCTGGAAGACGATCGTCTTTAGGATCATCTCTCCGCATAAATAAGTACGCGCACAGGTACCTGTTACTTTTATCCCGTTGGGATTAGTTCTCGTCGTAAAGAAGCCAAAGATTACGAGACATCCCGAGCATTACATGAGAATAGACAAGAGCCCTTGTAGAAGCGTAGCTCGTGTGGTCCGTGTTTCCTTTTCGAATAAATCTAGACGATCCATTCGGAAGGTATCATGAAACGCAGCTTACTGGCGCAGCTTTTTGCCTTTATATATATATATATATATATATATATATATATATATATATATATATATATTTACGTGTACTTCTCCTCACACACATACACCCCATATGCCTACGTGCACATACGCATTTCCTTTATCGTTCTCCAGTACTTTTATAGCCTCATAAATGTTACGAAGTGTTATACTGTTACTACCGGTGCTGCGTACACTTACGCACAGCACACATGGACACATATATCATGACCCCCCTCCCCTTCGCGCCAAGAGTAGGGGGCGTATTTGCTCCGTGTGAGTATATAGTAAAGTATGGATGTTGGTATCGCTGAACACGCATTGCATATATACACGGCAATATGACCGGGCCCAATGGGGCTGTAGTTATACAGTTACCGAGCATGTTGAATTCCCCGTGCGATTGTGCGAGCAAAGCCTCACGCGCGCCCTTTCGACACATGCAACTGCTATAAAAGCTGGACGAAAGAAGCGGGTGGCATAAATAAGTGCCCTGAGAAAACAACATCCCTCTCTCTCTCTCTCTCTCTCTCTCTTTCTCTCTCTCTCTCTCTTTCTTTCTTTCTCTAGTTAGTTTTCTTAGGGTAGTTTCTTTTGCCCCTTCTTTATCAGTATATTTACATATCTATTGATAAAGAAGCAGCAATAGCAATAGGAAAGAGTGGTACGTGAAATTATACAGATCTGCTTACATTCGTTTGAAGTCGATGTTGAAGATTTTGGGATTTAAGTATTTTGTATGAGGACAACAGGCTGCTTCGAAGATCGTCATGGAAGTGTGATGTTTTCCAAATGAACACTCACAGTGGCGAGGGAAAGATTGCTGTAGGGCACGATTGTAACCTAGGCCAGATATACCTCGTCCACCTTGGACGCATCATGACATGACGAGGAAGCCGCAAGGGTAGATTCTCCATCGTCGCAGCCCATTCGTACAACATTTTTACAAGCTTTTCTTCAACTTGCTAATCCACTTTTCAAGCACCTGCTGGTATCCGATTGAGCTGAAATTTGGCATACCTATGTAACTTCGGTTACAATGGAATAATATGGTCCATGGAGCCACAAAATGAATAACGCGTAACATGAGAACAGCCAAGGTGAATAAAAGTTAATATTAAATAGATGAATACGCACAAGGTATTAAGACGGATAATTATACAAATTTTAATGCTAAAAAGTAGACAATAAAAAAAATGAATGTAAAAAATCTTTTATAAATACAAGCTTTTATTTATGAACTATTGAACTAGAGAGTAAAAAAGAATATTTAGAGTATGAAGTTGAACAGTAAAGCTACAGAAGAACCCCATCCTTAATCACTGAAAAAAGGCGCAAGTAGTACATACTTAATAACACTGCGATAAACATAGAATTTTTGAAATTTTTAATGTTTTCTTCAACGTCATTACACTTGAAATAAAGCCTCAAGCATGTAAGAAAATATTTAAAAATTTAAAGTTCCATGTTTATGTAAGTTTTATTAAGTGTGCACTGCCGGCATCTTTGATAAGTGACCAAGGATGGGATTCTTCTATAGCAGTGTTTTTCAAACTTCTTGAGTAGCCGACCCCTTTACAAGTAAAACATTCTGGCGAACCCCCCAGAGTTGGCAAGGGAAACTTTGAAATTATTAGTGCCATCCGCCACTTTCTACCTATGTGAACTACTAGTCCAGTAAAAAAGACGAAAACCTAGCACTTTTAGGGTACAATTATAATTGTTGACTGAAGCTAGATGGTTGTATACTGACAGTAACCCCAATGAAATGTTGTCCCTCGCCCCGAACCCCCAACTCGCCCCAACCCTAAGAAATAGGGGTTGAAAACTGAAAAATCGCTGTATCTCGATAACGAATAGCCAGATCAAAAAATGTTTTAAACAAAAGTTGTTTGGAATAATAAAATACGTATAAAGTTTTCTGATATCCAACCCTCTATCTTTGAAAATAGCGGCACAAAAACGATTACAAAATTCCGGGTCAGTGGTGCTCTCGCGCTCTTGTACCGCTATTTTCAAAGACAGGAAATTGGACGTCAATTAACTTTATACGTATTTAATTATTTCAAACAATTTTTATTCAAAACATTATTTGATCGGGCCATTAATTATCGAGATACGGCGATTTTTAAGTTTTCAACCCCTATTCCTTAGGGTTGGGGAGAATTGATAGACAGCATTTCATCGGGGTTACTTTCAGTATGCAACCATCTAGCTTCAGTCAAAAATTCTAATTCTACGCTAAAAATGCTGGGTTTTCGTCTCTTTACTGGACTATAACGTTCTCTTCAATGGTGAACATAAAAACTAAGAAAAGGCTCCAATTGGAACATGATTTGGTTATTTGTATCTCAAAAATAGAAAAACGATTCAACAACTTATTAAACAATAAATAGGCGCAGTCTTCTCACCGAAATTGTTGTTTTTTTGTTGTAGTGTAGGACCTACAACCCTTGCTTTTTTACATTTACCTGGCTTGCCACCGCCACCCCCCGAGCAAGACTTACAATTAGCCACCCTCCTAGCGGTCGCGACCCCCACGTTGAAAAAAACACTATTCTATAGCTTTACTATTTTACTTCATACACTAAATCTTATATTTTTTTTACTTATTTGTTCAATAGTTTAGAAAGACAAAAATTGTGTTCCAAAACATTTTTTCTCTCTGTACATGGACCAACTTTTTCCGTGGATACAGAAAATTGGTGATAAGAAAAAAGAAAAAGATTGGTAAGCTTATAATATAACACTGTAATATCTGTTTAGGAGGGTGGAGAATCGCGTTCCAATAATATCCTGTCAGGATGTCTCACGCAACCAATAACCCCGGAAACGGCCAGCAACCGAAGAGATTTTCTGGAGTATATATATATATTTACAGTGTCGGAATCGTTGCGTTCTTGGGGGGAAAAAGTAGAAGCAATCTTATAGCGTATCGGTTTCTCGACTTTTCCACAATCCCATACATGGAGACAGGACATAACACCCTCCTATTCCACTACCCTTTGTACGGACTCGAAGTTTCGTTTGGGAAAAGTCAATTACCTGCGTTTCTCGTTTCACCCTCTACTATATCTTAGGCATTCACGCACACTGACATATATATATATATATACAGGGTGAGGCACTAACTGTTGCCACCTTGAATATCTCTGTAATTATCGACGTCACAAAAAAATGTTTGAAACAAAAGTTGTACCGTACGAAAGGGGTCATCAAATGCGACCATTTTTTTTAATCTCAGTGGAGGCGCTGTCGTACAGTAAAGGTCATCTCCACTTTTTTTAATGGGACGGTTCATTTTTTTTCAACTATCTTGTAGAGCATCGAAAACTGCATAAAAACATTTAAGGGTCAAAGTCGTTCAAGGTCATTTGAGATCAAAAAGTGACATGTTTATTTTTATGTGAAATTAAGTGATTGCCATTGTAATCAATCCAGTTTTATTTACTGATGAGGCAACATTTACGAATCATGGAAATATTAACTTGCATAACATGCATTTGTGGTCAACTGAAAATCCACATTGGCTGCCGCAAGTTGCACACCAAAGACCGTGGTCGGTTGATGTATCGTGTGGGATTATTGGGGATAGAATCATAGGCCCTTCTTTAATCGAAGGGAATCTTAATGGTAGGAAGTACACCACATTCCTTCAAGAAACATTAGGTCCGTTATTGGAAGAAATACCTTTAGAAACAAGAAACAGAATGTGGTATCAACACGATGGGTGCCCGGCACATTTTTCGCTGATATAGCTAGAAATGAATTGCGAAAGAGATTTTCAAATTGTTGGATTGGACGCGGAGGAGCTGTATCGTGGCCGGCGCGCTCGCCAGACTTGACGCCTCTGGACTTTGTCTTGTGGGGATACTTGAAAGATCTTGTTTATAAAGAACGTCCAACTACGCCGGATGATATGCGTGAGAGAATTCTTCGAGCCTGTGATTCGATAAGTGCCGCAGTGATAAAAAATTCTACACAATCCGTGATAAGGAGATTGCAATACTGCATTGATTCCAATGGCAATCACTTTGAACATCTACTGTGAATAAAGGCAATTTCACATAAAAATAAAGTTCATGTCACTTTTTGATCTTAAATGACCTTGAACGACTTTGTCCCCTAAATGTTTTTTATGCAGTTGTTGATGCTCTACAAGATAGTTGAAAAAAATCTACCGTCCCACTTAAAAAAGTGGAGGTGACCTTTACTGTGCGACAGCGCCTCCACTGAGATAGAAAAAAATGGTCCCATTTGATGACCCCTTTCTTACGGTACAACTACTGTTTCAAACATTTTTTTGTGACGTCGATAATTACAGAGATATTCAAGGTGGCAACAGTTAGTTTCTCACCCTGTATATACATATATATATATTTCAACTGGGTTCAATTGGATAGGGCAATACGTGAAAAATATAATATATATAACTATATACCGAATTGAACCCTTCCCTATCACTCCCTACTCCCACTTCGCTAATCTAACCTAACTTCCGTTGCGTTCACAGCCGTCTTAAGCTATACTATACCGCATTTTCAGAGGGTACGGGGAAACTGCGGAAAACCCGTACCGGTATGGACGGCCCCCATTATTCTGATTCTCCGGTGCACAGACGTTCTACTCAAGTATCTACACCAAGGTCTCAGAAGTATTGGCTTTCCGCTCACTGGTTGATTCATCAGTGGTGCATGGCTACGCGGTCACCGCTCCGAGTATTAGGCATGCACAATGCTGCTTAACTCGAAGTTCCGTCGGAGCCGAACCCGGATCTACCATTCACCAGAGTCAGTTACATATATATATCATTTTGTACCCGTTATGTCTACGTAAAATAATAGCGTAAAATATTATTATTAAGAATGTTGAACGTCTAAAAAATTACCTTGTGCATTACGTAAATCTATATATAGTATTATATATGGATTGTGATTTTAAAGGCGTTAAAGTTTGCAGCAATTGATTTTTTAAATTTGCTATCACGTTGTACACATACAATGGATCAAAAATTGTGTATGTACCATATATATATTTATATATCCATTTCCAATCCAAAGTATTTATATATAGGACATTCCACGCCAAATCGACTATTTTTAGGCGCGACCTGTTTTGATTCAGGTGAAACTCAAATATGTTATTGTTTCCTTCCCAAAACGCTTGTGCGACTTTTTTCTTTTTATAATAATGAAATATGTAGCATATTTTTGAAAAAATCGACGTTTATTTTCAGATGGTTATAACTTCCTGAAAAATAAATAAAATCTTTTCTTTTCGCAATTTTACTTTATGAAAATAAAATATTTAACAAATATCCAGTCGCCTTTGATATAGTTTTTTAGCTTTCTTTTTTTGGAAAAAACACGAATTTTTCCATGTCCAACATTTTTAATTTTCGATTTTCTTTTTCGTAAAAAAATATGATAGATTTAGCGTTTTTTGCCACAAGACCTATCGTGGTAAGATATTTCTTTCTATTTTTTTCTCAATTGTCAATTTGTTATTTCCTATGATGACCAATAATGTCCGATGATGTCAATTAATAAATTCTATGGTTTAAAAAAATGCAGTGTACTATTTCATTGAGATTGATGTTTGGTTCAGAATTTCACAAGTAGTATTTGAATTTGCCGTTAAAATCATTTATGATTAAAAATCATTGGACAACTTTTTTGATGGGATAATATTATGTACAACGCATTGAATATCATAGAATTAACCATTTAATGTTACGTGACCGTAGGGATAAGGTAAATTTTTGGCCACGGCGCGGCGGTGGACAATTTTCGTTTGGATGGACTGAGCCTGAGATTGAAATGAACAGATTTTTTATGGACAACAAATTGAAATGAACGGATTCGAAGGATTTTGGGTTGCGCGCGTACGAGTGTATTGCAGAGAGACGCGCTTTGACGCAATTCTCTTGGCAAGATTAATACCGATATCAAGCCGCGATAGCAAGCGCGTGCGATCGTCAGGGTGCGGTCGATTACTTATTAGCCTATCGCCTCGGACATCGCCGGCGCACTGTACGAAATCGAGTTACCGAGCAGGAGAGGGGAAGAGAGAGAGAGAGCGAGAGAGAGAGAGAGAGAGAGGCAGGAGGAGGGTGCAAAATACCAAGGATAGTGTGGGCAAAACCAAGTTTCCTGTTGGTAAGCGGACGTTCATATATATGAGGTATTCCACGTGAATTCGGTGGACTTTTTCCCTGACCCCAGCCAATTCGATTAATTTTTTAAAATCTGATTCCATTGACTCTAATAGACACCCCGATTTTTTTAAACATTTTTCGAAACAACACTTAGTCAAAAAAATTGTTTTTTCCGAAAAAACGCCCCGGTTTAAAAATCTGAAAAAATTCCCAAAAATGCGTGATTATATGTAAAAATGTTCAAGCTATCACCCGCAGTGGAAGTAGGATTTTTTCGTTAGCAGTCAAAAAGTTCTGGTACTCATTTCAATTGAAGTCGTATTCAGCACAGAAAAAATCATACTCCCACTGCGGATGATAGCTTGAAAATTTTTACATATAATCACGCATTTCTGAGAATTTTTTCAGATTCATAAATCGGGGGGTTTTTTCGGAAAAAATTTTTTGACTAAGGGGTGTTTCGAAAAATGTAAAAAAATGCAGGGTGTCTTTTAGAGGCAATGGAATCAGGTATAAAAAAATCGAATTGGCGGGGCTCAGGGAACAAGTCCACCGGATTCACGTGGAAAACCTCATATATATATATATATATATATATACAGGCTGATCCGAAAAGTGAGGTCCAAAAAGAAAATCTTGTTGCCTCGTATCAATACCTATCCGAATCACCCCCATATATGTTTTACGATCTTTTTCACTTTCCGAGAGAAAAATGTATTATTTTTTTTTCGAGTTCTCCGGTAGCACAAGTTATTATTATTTTTCTGGGTTGCATACGAGCTTTTCGCTAGGACGTTTTCAAAAGCAATTGGAAGTCATTTAGACTAGTATGAGTATTTTTTTTTGTTATCTTCTGAACTTTAGTGACCGATTCTTTTGAACTTATTTTGTTCAATTTTCGATCAAAGTCTACGGAAATTACGTTACTGTTCACTTGGTCATTTATTTGCTGATCAACAGTGCACTTCATAACTGCGTAACACAAGTGAATGCTGCTTGTGTCTAGAAACTAAAAAAAATCGTCGAAGATACATGGGGGTGATTCTGATAGGTTTTGATACGAGCCATCTAGCTTTTCTTTTTGGTCATAACGTTTCGAACCACCCCGTACGTATACGATTCGTTCAGAGGAATTATAGGGACCGTCCTCGGAACAGCCAGTTTCGCTTATAGCCAACATCGCATGGGTGTAGCAGGTTCTAAATGTCCTTCCTCCTATATATATGCATTTCTGTTGAACGGGCTTCAGGTGCGGTATGGCCTGTGATTAGAGGCCACCGAAATGGATGAACCGTTGGTTGGTTAATTTTCAATTATCCGGTGCACATAGGTGTACATGTGATGTACACCAGACGATGATGGTCTCCTTCCCTCTCACCGTCTCTCTCCCTCTCTCATTCTCCCGCAATAAGAGACGAAAAGTTCGTCTTTCTTTACGCCTCAGGAGCAATTGCAATCGCTCGCAGCTACGTGTGCGCTTGAAGTGTGGAAAAGCCCAGTCTTCGCAGTTTGGTGGGAGAAAAATCAACGAAAATGCATAACCCCAAAGTCGTTGAAATAATAATGTATAATCAGGCACCGATCTTTTTTTCAATTGAGCACCGCAGTGTTGCTCAATCGTGATGCGGTAGGAAAGGCAGTTGCGATGGTTAGGATAATGGACCACCTGATTGTTAGCTACAATCTTCATATGCAGGGTGAGGCACATAAAGTGTTACAGAGCAATAGCACTCAAACTATTGATCATATCCAAAAATGTTTCAGACAAAAGATTCAGTGTTCGAGGAGGCCGTCATACTGGACCACCCTTTTATCTTATCGGTGGAGGTGCTGAAGCTACGTCAAGGTCAACTCCGCTTTATAAAATGGAACCATGTATTTTTTTTTTTGATGCCATTATGACCTCGTGTTGTAGGTCGTTGAATTCGTCTTGAAATCGGTAATAATATTATCGAAAAAAAATACATGGTTCCATTTAAAAAAATGGAGTTGACCTTGACGTAGCTTCAGCGTCTCCACCGATAAGAAAATGGGGTGGTCCAGTATGACGGCCTTCTCGAACACTGAAACTTTTGTCTGAAACATTTTTGGATCTGATCAATAGTTTGAGTGCTATTGCTCTGTAACACTTTATGTGTCTCACCCTGTATAAGTGAAGGTGATTACGTAGCATTCGATTCCGAGGACGTTCCTACCAGCGACGAGTCTCCATACCTAAAATTACGGAAATCCAAATGTCGTCACGCAGTCGTCTTTGGATAAATGTACGCATATTTATAGAAATACATTATCCTGAAAATACATCAAGACAAGACTCATAAATTCTCCGTGTGCCATTAAGGGAAGGGTAGAGGTGCGTACTTTTGAAAAATCGATTTTTTTGTCTTTTCTTATAGTTAAACAATTCAAGAATATAATCCCAAAATTTCAAGTCAATCAGAGCAAAACTTTCGAAGTTATTGACTAGTGCCGCTCCTCTAACACAGTAGCTCGCGTTTCAAACTGTAGCTAACACTTCAAACGCGTTTTTCTCGAAACCACTTTTTCAAAGTCCGTGTTCACTGCCATTTGAAAACTACATGACCGATTTATTTCAAACTTGGTACACACTTTCTACATATAAAATACCTCCTCCCAACGGTTAGTTGGAGATTTTTTTTTTACAATGAGGGGGGTTTCCACCCCCAAAACAGTGGAATTTTTCGTGAAAAATAGCACTTTTCACTTTACATGACCACCAAAAATATAGAAATGAAAAAAAAAATTATCAAAGACCGATTGGGGGAGGATTTGATGATACTTTGGCTAAATTTTATTGGTACTTGATTTCAGATAATTTCTAGCTGAGATACAGTGAACACCGCAAAGCGTGTTACTCCAAAGGCGTTCTTGGAAAAGCTTTGTCACCGGCTTGTTTGTGGATGTTTTCGCGTACAAATTTCACGGAATGTTCTTGACATGACACTTAACAATGGACAAAAGATTTCAATAAATTTACTCTATCTATATAGGTGAAAGAAATTCGCAAAAAAGTGTTTTTTTACGCTGAAACCCCTACCCTCCCCTTAAGGCCTTAGGCCACAGTAACGGGTGTAAAATCATGCGAATTTAAACATTTTTTTTCGTATGAAAAAGTGATTCACTCATAAAATTAATTACACATCTATTTAGTATGAATATCAAGCTGTTCAAGAATATTTTTTTTTTCGATGTACACAATGGCCGATTACTCGAAACTTCTCGAAACAGCTCTTTTCTACTTGACGTGACAAATAACTTCAACAATTTTCACTCGATTTGCTTCAAATTTTTGAAGTTATGTTCCTAATTGCATTTCGCAGAGAGGAAAGTAAGGAATTTCTGATTAATCGAAAACTTTTTATTTTATGAGCTGTTATAACGAAATTTTTCCCTGAAAATTCATTTCTTAAGTTTAAATCACCACAACGTTTGTAATAAAACAATATTTTTTAAATTCAGTACGTACTTCTCCAGGTATTCCAATGTAGATTGACGAGAATTTTTGTTTTTTGTTCTAGGTAAAAAATTGTAGATGCTAAATGTCACGCCGCGGAGCGCCTAAAAAATAGATAACAAAAGAAAATATTAGTAGTCGTGAAAGTAAAAGTATAATATTAGTAGACCATTTTGTACATCGAAAAAAAATTCTAACAGCTTGATATTCACACTAAATAGATGTGTAATTAATTTTACGAGTGAATCACTTTTTCATACGAAAAAAATTGTTAAATTTGCACATGATTTTATACCCGTTACTGTGGCATAAGGCCCCAAGACTAACGAATTTTTCCACGTTAAACGTTTTTGGTTCTCGATTTTCTTTTCGTAAAAAAATTAGACAAATTTAGCGTTTTTTGCCGCTAGGCCCGTCGTGGTACCTACTGAACCGTGATAGAGGGTGAGGGACAGGGTGGAGTAGGTTGGGGTGGGGTGTAGGGCTGCAGTTTTGGCTGATCATCAACTGCTCGCTGATTGGACACAGTCATGCGTAGCTCGGGACAATTAAACCTTCGAGTCTGACGGGTCTCACACTCCTCGCGATTCGCTCAAATACGAAGTTTCCCCGATCATACGTGCATACGTATATCCGTCAACGTACAAGATAAACAAAAAGAGGAGTGTCAATAATAATAATGGCACTAGCAGTAACAAAACTGGGACTATTTCCAGGACGGATGTTGTCTGTCGGGCTGATGGCAACTTACAATTAGCAATTTCACTGGTGAACAGATATGACTAACGACTCTGCAGCGATTCGCCTCCGTTCGCCCAATCAGCCATGTGACGTGTCAACGCTATGATACTTCGTCGCGTGCGATTGGGCGATTAGAAGGCGCGTGTCTCTTCCACCGTATGATAGTCGGCGATCCGACGAGGATACTGTCAGTCTCGTGCGATCGTTGCCCCGTAAGCAGGATTATGAAATAATCCCTTCTGATCACCATACGCTATCAAAACAATGTGCATGTCGTTTTATCCTGACGGAAGAAGCTTCCAAAGGGCTTTCTTTTCTAGGTACATCAAATTTTCCAAGTACTTGGAAACGCCAGTTTTCTTAATGAGGTTAATTTATACGCTGCGTCTAGCCGTCCGGTTATCGGACGAATAAGCGTATGTTATTCGTCCGCATATAGCAGCTCAAGTCACGCCGTCCACGCTGTACAACGCCCCAAACCAACAATCCCAAACACACAAACACACCCGGGTGGGGGTAAAAATGTCGAATGACCAAATGTAGAACGACAAAGATTTCGGAACGGTAGAATTATGAACTCTCAAAATAACGAAGGTTCAATTATTCGAAATTTTATCTGTCGACTGATAAAAAAATTGAATGACTATAAATCGAACCATTATTTATTGGAGAGCTAATTTATTCGAAAACGAATATTCAGATCGTCTGCAATTCGGAAGATAAAAATACAGAATCGAAAAATGTAGAACACCCATATTTCCGAAACCGAAAATAGCGAGTGCCTAATATGCGTAATATCGTCTATGGCGAAAAGCAATAAATCGAAACGCAAAATGTCGATGGCCCGAAATGTCGAACGCCAAAAGGTCGAACGGCCAAAATGACGAACGTGGTGGGGCCCGTCACGTGGGATGACTGCCTTACGATATTTTAGCCGACTGACCGACAGCGCCATCTCGCAGCTTCACTCTGAAGCGCAAGTAACGTATTGCTCGATTCGCCATCCGGGCCGTTCTACATTTTGACCCTTCGCGATTTTAACCACTCGACTTTTTGACCGTTCGCTTTGATGATTTTCTGCATTGTGAACCGTCGCAATTTTTTTAATTCGGAGAATTGTCATCTCGAATTATTTGGTGTTATGCATACAGGCCCATCGATATTGTGTTTTTCGCTATTTTATTAAATCTGATTTTTGTTTTTCGCTATATATCAACTTCCGAGATGTTCATATTCGTAATTGTTATTTTCGACTTTACAGACTCTAGTAAGATTGACCCATCTATATTCGAACATTCAGCATTTTCGAATTCGACATTTTGGCCCATCTGCATATCGATCGTTCGACATTTTTCCCCTCACCCACACACCCGAACAAATCAACCCAAAAAACAAACGTAAACAAACCCAAACGGCACAAACCCAAACGCAAATAAACACACCCAAGAAAACGAACCCAAACAAAACCAACCGACCCAACCGTACAAATGCAAAGAATCCAAACAAACCAAACCCAACCATACAAACGCAAATGAAGCCAAACAACACAAACCCAAACCCGAACAAAATCAATCAACCGAAACCAAACAAACCCAAACAAACCAAACCCAACCAAACAAACGCAAATGAACCCAAACAACACAAAGCCAAACCCGAACGAAATCAATCAACCGAAACCAAACAAACCCAAACACAACCAACCAACCCACACCAAACAAACCCCAACGCAACCAACCAACTCAAACCAAACAAGCGCCAAAAAACCAACCCGAACCCAAACAACCAACCCAAACACACCCAAACCCAACCAACCAACCCAAACCAAAAAAACCCTAACAACACAAACCCAAATAAACAAACCCAAACCGAAACAAAATCAACCAACCGAAACCAAACAAACCCAAACATGACCAACCATCGCAAACCAAACAAATCCCAACACAACCAACCAACGCAAACCAAACAAACCCAAACAACCAAGCCAAACGAAACAAACCCAACCAACCAACCCAAACCAAACAAACCCAAACAAAATTGTAAAGATTTTATTCGGATGACTACGTGTAAGTTATTCTTCCGGATAATACAATTTAACACACGTTATCCGGACAATTATATATTTGTTGTACGTCCGGATACTAGCTTACACGAATCACAATAATATGTACGCCTACTCGATATACGGCGTGAATTGAGCCGCTATCCGGACGAATAACATAAGTTTATTCTATGTGACCCTATGTGAACCTAAAGTGCCTGGAAAATAATTTTTGAAAAGTTAATTTTTATTGACCAATTCTACAGTAAAAAAAATTCAGGAAAAATACAAGAATTCTCTAACAACGTACGACTGTTCAGATTTTTAGTTCTCTTTAGATTTTTGTCGTTCACAAAAATGGGTCTTATAAATCTGAAACGTCTTGGCTCTGATTTTTCAGATTAATGCACTAGACGGTAGGTTGTACGCCGTCGAGAGACTCAGGTGGCCACCATCTCTGAAACAAGTGTCGTACAGGTGCGATCTTGACTTTTAAAAAGATTTTTTTTCCAATTTTTTTTTTAGAAGATGTCATAATGTGTACATAAAATTCGAATTATGTTAAATGAATAATTTCGACACAAAAAAAAATATTGAAAGTTGGCTTATTTTCGGCTGTCTAAAGGGATCTTCCCCTTCCGGACAGCTCTCAGTTTTTCTCTCTTTTTTTTGGATTACTCCCAAAAGCTCTTTTTTTCGAATAATTGACTGGAAAAAATGTGCTTCTTACTTTGAGAGCTCATTGTGTACAGATCCTGTACATGTTGAATGCACATTGTAGTTATAAATAATGGACCACACTATATTGGATGAATTAACCTGAGTGGATTCGTCATAATGAGAAAATTATTGAAGATTGTGGCACATTCATTGTCATATCCGTGGCCATTCATTTAATGTATGACTACTCATTTGTATTTGTATATAGGTGACGGGCCCATCTTTTACTACGTATATATATTTATTTACTACATATATTTACTATATATATTTATTATATTATATTATTTATTTACTACATCTATTTATATATATGTAGTAAAAGATGGGCCCGTCACCTATATACATATATACATATACCTATATATATACGAATTAATATTTCTTAATGCCACATACACCTACATATATATATATATATATATATATGTATATATATATATATAAATATATATATGTAGGTGTACGTGGCATTAAGAAATATTAATTCGTGCATTCAAGTACCTACACGTATACACCCGCGTTCATATACCTTCAGTACAATATTAAAACTTCCGCGCAAACGGATGCTATTTTTTTTTTTTAAATTACGAAATTGGCAAATTGTAGGGAAAAATTCGATTTGTGGCCCCATTTTTTAAAATGACTTGTAATTAACACACGGATAGAGCAATCGCGTTTCATAATGCATGGAACGGTATTTCTGATGAAGGCTTGGAGTGTTTTACGGATAAGCATCATATTGAAACTTCTGTACATACTTCTGTATAAACGGATAGTTTTTGGACATTATAAAAATGTCGAAAATGGCAAGATGGAGAAGCAAAAACTCGATTTTCGACTAAAGAAACAACTTTAATAGTTTGTAATTCAAAAATGGCCTTTTAATATTATATCGAATGATCATGATTCTCTTAAGGGGTCTGCATAAGCCAAGGGGCCAACAAACAGGTCAATTACAATCGTTTTTCTGATCAGAGTATTCGGACGACAAGGTTGGGGTTTCACACACAATTAATACGCAGTCTTTCCAAACTTGTGTTTTTTTTAATCGAAAAATATTGATAAAAAATGAAGCTACACATTATTTCCTATGACCGAATACTTTTCAAAAATGTCGATAATTACAGAATTATCAATGTGTAGAAATAAACGATTTCAGGCACACGAAAAAATAATCATTTGTTAGTCACGAACGATTAAACACATTAAAAAAAATCATCCGGCCATACGCTAAAAAAAGTGATAAACTATGCTCGGTCCAACTGAGCACTGAATCGGACGAATAGATCTTACGATACCACTCCCACCCTCTCCCGAATCATACTTTCGAGAAAAACGCAAAAGAAAAAATTGTAAATAGCGTCGAGGCAGTTCGATCTGGCCCTCCACAAAAATCATCACAACTCGGTCAATTTTTGTCATCTTCACAAAGTCTTTGTTGCTAATTAAAGTAAACACCCAAGGCTATAAACGCAATGCGAGCCGTACGTTGAAAGTTTCAAGTTCATGCAGCCCCTTAAGCCCGTCAATAATCAGAAAACCGGCAACTATAAGAACGGTACTGGAAGTCGAATGCCTCAAAGTCATATTTTCCCATGTACAGTCCACACACCCATACACCTCTAAAAAGGATATGCCCTCATTCTGGAGATCAGGACACTCTCCCGAGGGAAAAAGAGGCCGCTTATTTCCTCCCACTAACCGGTGGATTAAGCGACGCTCTCGGCCACAGGTGCGTCGCACGGGTCAGCGGAGAAAAATAGCCGGGCGAGTTTGCTACTTCTCTTGCGGCCTCTGGACAAGTAACACACTCGCCCACCCCCCACACTTGCCCACCCCCCACACACGCCCCCACATGCACCATCGCGTTAACGCAATTACGTGTACGTGTGCGCATGGGAAAAAATGCATGGAGAAGTTTCGCGAATGCGGAAGGACGTTTCTCTACCTGTGGTCATAGGGTGAACGGCTGTTATGCGAGGGGTCGGTTTTCCCGGTGCCCTTCCGTGCCCCACGGTCCAGCCTCCTCCGCCACCCCCAACCACCCAAAACGACGACGTTTCACACGCTGGAACTCCCCGTACAATTTAAGGGGCTTCTTCCTCGCGCGTCCGGTTTGTTTGTGGAAAGTTTGAAAAAACATTTACTTTTTGCCGTAGATGGCGCGAATGCGCGTCCGGAGGACACGTTTAAATACATAGTGCAGCTCTCGTAGGTCTATATGTGTACTTCATTTAAAGCCTCTCCTTGGGAGCTTCGGAGCTCGCATGTGCGATATGCACGAAGCTTCAGACCCTCCGGAAATCCCAGGGGCGGCAAAGACCTCCACCTCAAATACCCCCCCCCCCCCCTACACCCTCACCCACTCTCGCTCTCGCCTGCTTACTCCTTTGCTACATGGAATGGCCCGTAAGAGAGTAATATTTTAATATTACGCTGTTATGTAGCAAGCTCGCGGAGTTTTTCATCTTTTTTTTCTTTTTTTTCTCTCTCTCTCTCTCTCTTTTTCTATGTGTATATATATATATATATATCTTTCTCTCCTTCACCATCCCTCTCGGCCTCTCCGTATTTCTGTTACTCGGGCGAGGTTGAAATATGTAGCTTGCAGGCGAAATGGCAGGATTAATGCACGGCCCCTTACCCTTAAATTACAAATCTTGATCCTCCATTGCCCGCATCTTTTTTTTTTGCTTCAGATTTATACACGGGCTTACACTACAACCATCTTTCAGTTTTCAACGTCACATGAGCGAATTTCGTGGATAAACGTCACGCGTATACGTCACTCGAGTCTACGCGAGCGATGGGCTATACTTCGCGTATCAATCGATGGGAAAAGCCACCATACAAATTTACAACCTACATGGAATTGATCTTCGACTCGTAGGCAGTGACTTCGATGAACTGTTTGTTTCGCTTTTACGACAATTTTCCGCACCGTTTTGCACGTACAATTTATTTGCTATTTTCGCTCGTTCGCCCTCGTGGGCTCTGAGGTTCACATGACTTTCACTTTTCAACCTACACCTCGCGGCGAAGAAGATCATTTTAATCGAAGGAGTTGTTCATTTACCGGTGACCAGCGAAGTATTGAGATATGGAAGACTTGATGCCTTAGGCCACAGTAACGGGTATAACATTGTGTGCGAATTTAACAATTTTTTTCGTATGGAAAAGTGATTCATTCAGAAAAATAATTACACATCTAATTAGTATGAGTATCGAGCTATTAGAAATTTTTCTTTCCATTTACAAAAGGGCCGACTACTAATATTTTCTTTTGTTATCTTTTTTCAGGCCCTCCGTGGCGCGACATTGAGCATCCACAATTTTTTACCTAGAACAATAAAACAAAAATTCTCGTCAATCTACATTAGAATACCTAGAGAAGTACGTACGGAATTTAAAAAATATTGTTTTATTCAAAAGTTGTAGGTATTTGAACTTAGGAAATGAATTTTCAGTGAAAAATTTCGTTATAACTGCTCACGAAATGAAAAGTTTTCGATTAACCAGAAATTCCGTACGTACTTCTCTGCGAAATGCAATTAGGAACATAACTTTTAAATTTGAACTAAATCGAGTGAAAATTGTTGAAGTTATTTGTCACGCCAATTGGAAAAACGCTGTTTCGAGAAGTTTCGAGTAGTCGGCCATTTTCTACATCGAATGAAAAAATGTTTTTTCCACAGCTTGATATTCATACTAAATAGGTGTGTAATTAATTTGATGAGTGAATCACTTTTTCATACGAAAGATTGTTAAATTCGCATATGATTTTATACCCCTTACTGTGGCCCTAATGCTTAAGGCATTACCCCCACTTGTAGCGCAAAACAGGCCTTTTTCATGAATTTTTTTAAAGAAAACTACAAAACTTTTTTAATCGATCAATATACCATCTTAAAGAACACATCTTGAAGAACTTTCAGTAATTTTTTTATTGAAAAATATTACATTGTTCAGTGGCAAATGGCCGTCAATGAAACAATGCTTTTATATACACGGTTTGTGGTGACCAACATTGCGGCGAAGTGGATCATCTAAAAAAAAATGCGGATGGATTTAGTCAAATATAAGTATAAACTAGTCTTTAATCTAAGGATTTTAAAAAATATTCATTTTTCACAAAATGGCGGACAGTCAAAGTTAATGGTTTGATTTTAACGAAAAAAAATCGAACGATTAAAGACTACATTTTTATGTATTAAATAAGCCTGCAAAATTTCAAGAAGATCGGTTCATTAGTGTTCGAGTAATCTTGGTCACCGACTGCAGAAATGCCATTTTGAGAAAAACGCGTTTAAAGTTTCAATTTCAGTTCTTCAATTCACGGATTCTTCTCTTTCAACGCTCGTATCTCAGTCAATTTTGTTCGGATCGACTTGAAATTTTCAGGACATATTATCAGATACTTATACTTCAAAAAAATGCAATAAAAAATCGATCTTTTCAAAATCGCAAGTGGAGGTAACCCCTTAAGGCCTTAAATATTTGAGTATTCCGAGTACCCGTGGAGGAATTGGCGGAGGGAGTCAATTGGGTTTCTATACTTCCAGATAGGAATCCAATGGGTCGTCGCGTTGGGTTCTTATACTAGATAACTTATATATATATATGTATATGTATGTGTGTGTGTGTGTGTGTGTGTGTGTGTATATTATTCTTTAGAAATCTATAGCATGATATTCTTTAAAAGTCTCCAATGATCACAATGATATTAACTAATTGGAATAATTTATGTGGAACAACAAATAATTATTGAAGTTCATGTGGTCTCTTGTTCCATATTTGCGACAAAGATACTACAAACACTCGTTATACCTTACGACGTCGAGCACTGACTTGTGTACGCAGTTCGCGAATGCAGACGAGTATTTACGAAATCGTTTTACCCAGCGCTACACAATCCTAATGGCGCCGTATACACCTGTACACGCGTATATACCGACGAAACGTACAGAGCCGAAAGAAAAGTGCTCTTTTCTTGCACCTATCGGTGGCTTGGCCCATCGGTATCCACACGCGCAAACACACCCACCCACACTGAGCTACAGTGTAAGCCAATCTCTCTCCACCCATCAGCCTTCATTTTTCACTCCTTTCTTCGCGCGAGAACACGAGAGTCTCTCTATCTCGTTAGAAACGGGATATCTTTTCCTCCCGACATGATAAGTAATTCCCGTAATTTTTTTTTTCTTCTCTTCGTCGCAAAATTGCGCGAGAGCACCCTACGCCATCAGTAGATCGTCGCGCTCTTTTCCGGCTTCCGCTTTGTCTTCCACCTCTTCCTCCTTGCCGGAGCTTCCTGTCATCGTCTTTTCTTCAACCTGGCCTTATATATATATACATATATATATAATATATGTATGTATATTTGTATCAAGAAAAATCCATATAAATATATAGGGTGTCTCAAAATGACCTGACATTTTTATTTATTAATAAAACGTATTGTTTATTTGTAAAGTATGAATATTCTTATTTCATTATAAGGTACAAGCATGAAGGTTATGTGTGGAACACAATATACAAATCATCAAAGACATCCAAACAAATACAACCATGTATCACAGTATGACCTTCAAATGATCTTCAAATGACCTTCAATCCAGAAATATTGAACTAATCATAATTCAACGTGTAAGAGATTTTTCTTTACTTCTGTTACGCGAGATGACTCGTGTGCTGCGTTACATTCAAATGGATCACAATATCACAACAGAGTAACAGGATCGGTGATGACAGAAGATTTACGAAACACCTTAACCTGATCGCATGTACACAATCGTGTTTATCAGCTACTTATTACTCTGATTATCTCCTTGCTATGCAATTTCTGAAGTTTCTTAAATTTCTTATCTATCCGTTTTGCGATGACCGGTTTCACAATGCGTTACTCGAAGGACGAAAAGATCGACATGATTTTCATTTATGAAGATCGTCGACAGTGCTTAATAGAAGCAGCAAGCCTGTACGAAGTTCAATTCCCTAATCGTAATAATTTTCTATCAGCTTCTGTTCACCTCATTGTGATTACGAAACTCGGTCAAACTCGTAGTGTTGACAATACGAAAATCAGCGACGATGAAGACTGTTACGAATGAAGGAAACGCAATCAATGTTCTGGCACTGCTGATTGAAAATCCTCATGTTAGTAGTAGGCAAATTTCTCAATATTTGTTAATATTTCTGAGTTGAAGGTCATTTGAGGGTCATACCAAGTTACATGGTTGAATTCATTTGTATGTCGGGTACAATGTGCAAGGGGAACAAATATGGCATTCCATTTGAAGAAAAATTTGACGACGTTGAAAAAACCGAGAGCAATGATATTTAAAATAATACATATTAAGAGAGCGATGCGCGTCCATTCTGAACCATTCTAATTTCGATATGTACATACGTCGTATTTTCAAATCCAACGGAGATATTCTGGTGTTCCTTTTCTCGTGACTCACCCTGTATATGTAGATGTTGGGCGGGAGATCCTGCGGCCCTCTCGTCGTTACAGGGCAATTATTAACACGTCGGCAAAGCCGAGTCTGCGCTACGTGACATTTTCCAGCAGTAGCTATAAGTCAGGAACATTATTCTTTCCGGTAAAATTGAGGAAAACGTAACCAGAGACTTAGCACATAGATATATAACGAACCCTCTAAAATAATTTGAAGAAATGTCCTTAAAGCAGTCGAATGGCGTGTCACAACGGGTTCAAAGTGTGCTTGCCTTAAATATATATCTTCTCCTTTTACAGATAAACATATATATATCTATATATATATAAAAGTCTTATCTGTAAAAGGAGTCAACTTACCATTATTTGTTTGGCGTATCCTGTCCGGGTTAACCTGCACGTGATTATTTTATAGTCATATGTTAATTTATAGTCATAAATTTAAAATGAATTCATAGTCAAAGATTTAAACTAATTTATACTTATATATATAAGAATTTTAAAAGTCTTTAAAAAAATCAATTGTTATACTAACTTATGTATATGTCTCGTGCTTCCCTCGTGTGTCTCTAGCATTTTACAAGATGAGGTTAGGCACGTATTTACTGCCAAACTGTACAAGTCCAGTTGCTTGACCATCGCCTGATGCTAGCTGGGTCAGGCAAATTGGCTTGAGCTGTAAATCCAGTTGCTTGACCCCAGCTCGATGCGAGCCGGATCAGGCAAATGGAGGAGACCGTACGTCCAATTGCTTGACTATAGCCTGACACCAACCCGATCAGGCAAATTGAGGCATCAAGCGACGCCTCCGTGCTACAACGTGATCAGGCCCGGATCAAATATCAGGCCAGCCTGACAATATTTCTACTCGGGTTATCGTTTAATATCATTATATTACATACATATGTTGCTTTGGAGTAAGAAAACAAATGAAGAAATAAAGTTGACGAAAAATTGAAAACAAAATAATGAAAAGTCGTTTGAGCACTACCTAAAAAAATGTTTAGACCTCTCAAATTTTGTATGAATTACTTTTTCATAACGTAGTAACATTTTCCGTTGAGTACCGCGAAAAAAATTCTTTTTTCAACCACCCTAATATATATATATATATACACACACTTATGCATGCAGTACATTGATGCATACGTGTGTGCACATATGGACCAACTTTTGTTATTTAATAATGTATGTGAATAAAATGTTCAGTTGAATAGTAAATTTCTTAAGGGAGCTTTCCAGTGTGAAATTTTCAAAAAATCGATTTTTTTTTTTTGCTTTATCGAATAGTATACACTCTTCCGAATATTCCCTGAAATTTTCATGCCGAAATTCAGATTATTTCGGTTACTGTAGAGCATTTCTTGGAAGAAGGCAACGGAGCGCTACAGCTACAGCGAAACTTTGAACGCGTTTTTCTCGAAACAGCATTTTTCAAAACGGTGTCCAACTTGGAGGGCAGAGTTTTAAAGCTATCGAGTTGAATTTTTTACACAATATTCTTAACATCATTGTTTATCGTGCTATGGAAGCTTTTTTTTTTTTTGACCTCTTCCTATTTTTTTGTAAAAAAAACTGCCAAAAAAAATGCTAAAATCGATACTTTTTGTTCAAACCGGCGCCATTTTTGCAAAAAAAAAAGAAAAGCCTCCATAGCACGAAAGCCAATTATATACCGATCAATAATCTTTTTGTGTTTTTTGTTTCAGATCAAAATTGTGACCCCCAACGTGGACACCACATCCAAGTGCATTTTCTGCAACAATTGTTTCATCATTTTTATAGATATTAATTAATAAATAATTCGATCTTTAAAAAATTGTTTTGTATTCTTCAATACCCAATTAATATACAAAAAAAACCAGACCGATAAGATTATTTTTTCTTTAAAAAAAAAAATCGCGAAAAACAGCGATTTTTCGGGCTGTCACACTGGAAAGCTTCCTTAATTCGTGCACACTGGCCCAATTCTTTATAATTGTTTTGCGTCGAATGATGTGCAGCTTTTTATCAGGATTTGATACGCAATTCTCCCTACGTGTCCGTCTTCGAAACGTCCAGCTGTGCCATACCTTTTTCTCGTGCGTATCCGGAAAAAGACCCAGCTATAGCGGTATGTACGTCCAGACGACGGGCAGCAAGCGCATGGACGCGGAGGATAGAACAGAGAGAAAGCCGGAAGCTCACGATTGGCCTTGCTGGCAACGGCCACGGAGAAATAGTTCGATCGAGAATTTTCGAACGCCAAAAAGGTGAATTCAATTATTGGAGGCACCGTGCACCGTTGCCTCGGCAAATACGATTACGGTGTTGGTAAAGGATGGCGGGGAAGGCGAAGCTGGCGAAACGCGACCTTCACAGGGCGCAGTAAGCTAGGGTTAAAGGATGCAATTAGGTTTTTGTACTCCAAGAGCGCTCGGTGTTTTCGACGACTTTTGCGGGTGGCTCTACCCCACCCCCGCACACACTCTGCTCATCTGTCCTCCTCTCGCCGACGATCTTCCCTTTTCCCCTCGGTTCTTGCTTCAAAGACGAATTCTTGCGATAATTAAATGTCATTCAGTCGTGACGTTCATTAAGCGGTTCGCTTGTTTTGGTATTCTCGAACAACCTTCTGGTCGTCGCTCCGCTATATACTTCCGGTGGCTCGTTTCTTCCCTGGGTTCGATTTACCTTTCTTTATTATTCTCGCTCTACCTGAAACCTGCCACCAGTCGCAATTTTCCACACACAAGAAAAAGGAGCGGAAATGCTGCGAGGGAAAAAGTTTGAATAATTGTTCGTTTAGTAATGTGGGAGGAAAAAAATAGTCTTTAATTAAACGAAGCCCACTGGGAGTCAAGAATTCACTCCAATGCTGCCAATCCATAAATCTGATTATATACCGTTTTTTCCTTTTTGCTTTCAGGCATACTTGTTGTCGGTGAGTAGAACGATTTCTTTTGGAGATCTTTTTCTTCGTTGAATACTCATTTAAATGCAGGAGTCCGGTTGCTCGAGACGAGAGCAAACTTCATTACATTTTTCGATGCTTTGGTTCGTAAGTTTGTGACGAAAATAATGAAAGAAAAAATAACTAAATAAATCTGTATTGGTAGAAAAAAAAAAATTTGACTACTTAAATTTGTGGTATGTGGAATTCGATAATACTCCAAAGTACCTTGGCAGTGGAGAATTCAAGTAGATTTGTCAACATTTAGTCAGTCGTTTATTATCGAACAGAAAGAACTTCATCTACATCGACGGACAAAACAGCAGTTTGTTTCTCATCGTATACTCTCTTCGATGGATTTTCCCGAGATTCTATGGCACTGCGAACATTTTGAAAAAATAAATGTACGTTTTTGCCGAATTTGGCTCCGCGAGAAGGCGAACGCAATAAATTGCAGAAAAGAAACGTATCCGAAAATTCGATGACCACTCAAAATACTTTGGTATCACGAGATACACATTTATCTCGTTTTACCTTTACTCATTTATTATCCATTGGAGAATTAAATGCTACAGAATAATTTCCGCGCTGTGAATTACGACCATCGTATTTTCTCATACGTCTTTTTTTTACATTTTTTTCGCCTTCACGTAGAGCCCAATTTGGCAGAAATGTACAATTATTTTTCAAAATGTTCGCAGTGCATAGACTTCCGTGAAAATCTTGCGAAGTGAGTATACGATGCGAAAAAAAATTGCTGCTTTGGACAGGTCTTGCAGGCATGCTTCAGTCACAGCGTCTTGATAATCGACGTAGGGCAGTTCCGTGTACAACCTTGTCACGTTACGTTGTCGAACAATGAGATGGGCGAAAAGGGGCCGAAGCATTGGGATCGAGAGAAAATAGAGGGAAAGGGAAGCCAAAAGCAAATGAGAGATCAAGAAAGGGACAGAGGTTAAGAGAGGTCACGAGAGACAGAGAGAAGATCACAGAGAAGAGAGAGAGAGAGAGAGAGAGATATTAGATTAGATTAGGTTTATTAGTGCTACTAGGACACAAACGTCCTCTGGCACGCAATCCTTCTTCTTTCAACATACACAAAAGTATACAAGTATAACATTAAGGATGTTGAGTTCCAAATCGCAAATGATGATAAAATTCTGAAAATTTGGTATGTTTTTGTATGAAGTATTTCAGAGGTCGTGTACAAATTTCACGACAATTAGGAAGCTCGTTATTGAACAATTAACATTCACAAATTAAATGTTGTTTTATAGAAACTGATGTAACTTTGCAATAAGTTTTTTTTTTGACCTCTCGATTTTATAATATCTACAATATACTGAAAGCAACGAAAACAAAACAAAGTTTATTGATAAATTTTTTTTTATTCCTTTTAAAAATTGTTCTTAACAAAATGTTAATTTTTTAATAACGAGCTTCCTAATCGTCGTAAAATTTTAACACGACCTCTTAAATACTTCATACAAAAACATACCAAATTTTCAGAATTTTCTTATCATTTTTTATTTCAACCCTTAAGGAGGTTGAAGTAATGATGATAGAATTCTGAAAATTTGGTATGTTTTTACATGAAGTATTCAGGAGGTCGTGCAAAAATTTCATGATGATTAAGAAGCTATTTATTGAACAATTAACATTAACATGTTTCATAGGGACTCAACATCCTTAAAAGACTCGATACAAAAACAAAAGAAAAGTGGCTCTATATAAATCAAACAAAAATAAAAACGTAAATAAAGAGAGACATGCACGTTACTAACAACTAAAGCCGACTCGATACAAAAGCAACATTAACGCGAATTCAAATAACACAAGTATAAAGAGAAGAAAAGAAAAGCGCAGTTACCAAGAGTATAGAAACCATTCGCTAGAGAGCCTACACGCCGTTCTCTGTGAGCAGTTGCAAGATCATTTTGTTATACCTCGTCTTACTCGGGCTCAAACTACCGGGTGGAAGTGCATTTATGAGGTATGCAGCTGAAGCGTTGAAAGAGTTTCTTTGGTATTCGGTGCGAAAATGTGGAATTGTCAAAGTTTCCGGTTCTCTCCTAAATACCATATACCTATTTGATTCATTTACGGTGAATAGTGCCCTAAGATACGCTGGTTTTCGCGTGCGCAGAACCTCAGCGGCTATACATAGCATATAATACTTCCGCCTGGATTCCGACGTAGCCAAGGGAGTTTCTGCCAGTATGGCGTTATGTGTTCAAACCATTTTATTACCCATTTATTCAAAATATTGTATCGAAAGAAAACTGCAACAAACTTTTAGTTGATAGAGCCTAGAGTTTGCCGTCTCGGCAGTATTAATTATTTGTTCATTCCAGGACAATGTATCATCCAACCAGACCCCTAGTAATTTTACTAGAGAGAGAGAGAGGCAGAGAGACAGTTCAAGAGAGAAAAAGTTCAAGAGAGACGTAGGTCAAACGAGAAAAAGAGAGGTTTGGAGAAAAAAGGTCAAAAGAGAGAGGCAAAGAAAGAAAGATGTCAAGACAGAGACAGTTCTAGAAAGAGAGAGAGAAAGAGGGAGAGGTTAAGGGAGAGAGGCCAAGAGAGGGACAGGTCAAGACAGGGGGAGGTCAAGAAAGAGAAAGAGAGAAAGAGAGTGCGAGGGAGAGAGGTCACGAGAAGGTCAACAAAGAAAAAAGAGGCAAAGAGAGACACAGAGAGGTCTAGAAAAGAGGGTTAAAGAGAGAGGTCGGTCAAGAGAGAGGGAGGTCAAAAGAGAGAGGCCAAGAGAGAGAGGGACAGTTTAAGAGAGAAAAAGGTCAAGAGAGACGGAGGTCAAAGAGAGAGGGGGGAGAAAGATGGAGAAAAAGCGAGAAAGGGACAAACGATTTCCCTCAAGGGAGTAAGAATTCTTGGTACTGAAACTAGCGATGTATCCAAGCGGCATCAACGGATCCGGTCGCTTGTCCGTCCTTACATTTTATATTGTTTTTCGTATCGACAAACGTGACCGGTTAAGCGAAAGGATGCGAGGGTACATAAACGCAAACGATTGTTTTGCGTCCCGCACCTAGGCTGATCTTCGCGAGGCTCGGATTCGTTCAGGTCCTCCTCACGAGGGTTCTCGCCCTCTTCGAGCGCGGATATGGAACGGATTTTATGCTTTCGATATAACCGGACCACCCTTTTCTTGGCTAGGGTCGTGTCGTTCGCCGGGTCTGGGGTGTGTTATAACTTGTCGGAGAAAACGTCGTACGCTCTTGGTGCCTTGTGGAGCATTCTCTCCGGGCATTTTTCTCTCGATCGTTCCGTCTCACTTTCTCCCTCGCCTCGGGATATAAGGAAAACGGGTCGCCGGCGACGACTATGAGGACTTTACCCGAGAGAGTACGGTGTACCTTCTCAGGCGAAAAAAAGTCCCGAGTGGCGCTCGAGGGTAGGCAAAATGTAGCGCTTTTCTCGCCTCGGGGAGATTGAAGAAACGAATGAAAAGTGGAAGAAGGATATTGAACAATAGTTCTTCTCGAACAGTCTATTCGATACATCGTTATACGGGGCTTCTACCGCACCGCGCATTCCGTCGCTACATTCATTTCACGATGTCGCAGGAAATCATTTTTTAACCTTTTTTTTCGGTTCAACCTTGCACCTTCGAAAACACGGCCATTTTGATGATTGGTTTTCTCGGTACGTACGAACTCAGGATTATCGGTGAAAGGAACAATTCGCGAGTTGACGGTCCACCGTGAGCTTGGGATGAAATATTGCGAGGGGAAAAAATGCGAAAAGGATTCTTCAAGGATCTTTCCGAGATTGAGAATATTTCGCGATTTTATCAGTCAGGAGATAACATTGTACAGTTCAGTTGATGATACTTTATCCATTTGTTAAGGATGTTGAGTCCCTATGAAACATGTTAATGTTAATTGTTCAATAAATAGCTTCTTAATCGTCATGAAATTTTTAGAGGACCTCCTGAATACTTTGTGTAAAAACATACCAAATTTTCAGAATTCTATCATCATTACTTCAACCTCCTTAAGGGTTGAAATAAAAAATGATAAGAAAATTCTGAAAATTTGGTATGTTTTTGTATGAAGTATTTAAGAGGTCGTGTTAAAATTTCACGACGATTAGGAAGCTCGTTATTAAGAAATTAACATTTTGTTAAGAACAATTTTTAAAAGAAATAAAAAAAATTTATCAATAAACTTCGTTTTGTTTCCGTTGCTTTCAGTATATTGTAGATATTATAAAATTGAGAGGTCAAAAAAAAAAACTTATTGCAAAGTTACATCAGTTTCCATAAAACAACATTTAATTTGTGAATGTTAATTGTTCAATAACGAGCTTCCTAATTGTCGTGAAATTTTTATACGACCTCTGAAATACTTCATACAAAAACAAACCAAATTTTCAGAATTTTATCATCATTTGCGATTTGGGACTCAACATCCTTAACAGCCAACGATTGAAGTTACTTTTTTTTCTCGCTGAAAGTTGAACGTTTTTTTTCTACACCTTGTGATTTTCGTATTTTCTAGGTTCGGAAATTTATTTGGTCATAGGAAAGTTTTATTGTGATGCTAAAAGTACATTTTATTTAATTTTAGATGGATGGTAGGCAGCAACGACGGCGCTTTGTTCAAATAATAATAACTTGATTGTTTATCAAGATTTTTTAATGAAACGAAAACTCAAACTTGGCAAGACTATGTATCAATTGTGTAAAAAATATCGACCTCGGTGTCCTAAAACTCTCATGAGAAAAAAAATATTGAAAATCGACCCGTTTTTTGGAAACGAGGTTGTGCAGATCCGTTGGTTCCTGAACAAAAAGACACAAATCATATTGTGTATCTTTTTTACATTAAATTTAACCAAACCGCGATTTTGCAATGATACGTAGATAGTAAATGTTTATACAGTAAAGCTATTAGTTTATCCACTAAATATCATAATCAATCGACTCAAGGCGTAAATAAGAATTACTGCCTTGTGCGAAGTATCAGTGAATATCAGAAAATACATCGTAGGGTGAGTAAAAATACATTACTAGAGCCATACCCATACATATACTATTACATAAAACTCAAACATTATTTTATGTACACATTTTCAGTTTGTACATTATTAATACATTTATTTCATCTTGTAATAGTGATGGAAATAAAATATACTATCTGTCTTTTATTCAGCAATTAGGTAGAGGGCTCCGGCAATTTCTTTTTGTTAAATCATAACGTTTTTCCATATTAATTTATAGCAGTAAAGTGTAATATTCATGCTTAACAAATGTAATAAATATATCATGTATTATTGCGCATATATTACATTTAATATAAAATATATCATATATGATAACTTCCTTTCAACCAGAATTCAAAAACAATGTTTCGTACGATAAACCGCGATAATTTCGCTTCTTCAAGCGATTGCAAAATTGTATTCGTGCATGTGAATTATTTCCTTGTCACGTAAAGCCCACCCAAATCCTACTATTCATTCTCCGTCGATTTTACACGCTCGATGATCCTTAAACTTTATCGCAACTCCGAAGGGGTGAATCAAACGCCGAGGACGTCACCGAAGTGTCCACTATTCTGGGCCCTCGTAGTTAATATTACGTCGTTCCACTTTGAGGGGATTACCACTTCGTCGAAGATGGGAAATTCAACGACTTTTACGATGCTTGTAATGAACGACGAAGATGCCGGTATAGTGTGTTCTTACGTGGACGCTTATGCAGCTTCCGGCTATCGCGAAGATACCGTTGAGTGCTTCGTAGCTATGAATGAAATGATTACGTCACGGAGGATTTCAGTGGACGAGGATTGCTTTTTATTGGTCGTCCGCATTTACATACTTTTACGATTGATGTAAATAATTGCATATAGGGTGTCCCAAAATGACCTGACATTTTGAATGGCGCGCCACTTTTCTTGTGGCCAACATAGATTGTTAATCTTTGACAACTGGCATCAGGAAGTCCGTTATCATGCCATGATAACCCACTTTTTATGGAGTGAATTGAAGCACATGGACTTGGAAGACAGATTCTTTCAACAAAATGGTATAGTAAAAAAAAAGTAAAGCTAAGGTAAAAAAAAATCAACGGCGACAGTTGAAAACAGTTATTTGTGGCGCCCTTTTTTTTCAAAGTTAAATTTTTTAAAATAGTAGTAATAATTTTAGTAGTAATAATGTTAGTAGTAATAATTTTGGTAGTGATAATTTTAGTAGTAATAATTTCACTAGTAATAATTTTAGTAGTAATAATTTTACCAATAATAATCTAGTAGTAGTAATAAATGTAGTAGTAATAATTTTAGTAATAATAATCTAGTAGTAGTAATAAATTTAGTAGTAATAATTATAAATAGTAGTAATAATTCCGCACCTCCTGAGGTGGGGACGATAGAGGGATGTATACTGAAGGTCCCTACCCAATTTGAAGTCAATCGACAGGATAGAACTCGAGGTTTTATGTCAACCAGGTTGAATAAAGTAGTTTCGAGAAAAACGAGTTCACACTTTTGAGTACAATTTCAGACAACTGTATCTATCTGAGTGGTATAATGGCATGTTATAGTATTTACGTTATATTGATCGGCTCTTCCTGCTTTATGAAGTGTGCCTTCCGTGACTTCGAAATGATGATGTTTTGAAGCTCGTTCTTCCCTGCGAGCAGTTCAAGCTTCCTTAGAAACTTCTGAAGTCCGATTCGCGCCGGTGCAGCCTCAATCCGGCCGTATTCAAATCGCTATAATTTTGAAAATTTTGGGAATTTCTAAATTTTTGTTTGACGACACATTCTCAAGAGCCTTTACAATAAGAAAGTGCAAAAAATCGATTTTTTTCATATTTCTGGACCAGAGTACTGCCTTAAGGATTATCGACACCAAAATCGAAATGCTTTCAGAAAATCGAAATTCATCGAAATGTTCGAAATTCATGACCGAGAGATTAATTTAGGATGCATTAACTTCAGAAATGATTCCTTTTCACCACATAGGTTTAGAGATTTTTGAGGTTCAAGTTGAACCTTCATACATTCGGTAATACACGTGGTACTTCGTGAACACTAGTCATAGGGCTGTGGGCATTTAAATAATGCTTCAATTTGGATTTAAAAAAAAACTCAAAAAAACTGCTAATAGTGTTAGGAATGTCGTGCGACAAAAATAGGCGGAGATATTCGCGTCCAAATTCCAAGTAGTCCAATGGCACAGTAGTTGCCCACGTGTGGAACGTGCAAGGCGGATGAAGTGCGGGTCCGAATCTCCGTTCAGAGAAGTGCATTTTTTCTTGAATTCTTTTTTTCTCTTTAAAAAACCATGATCACGGAGTCTCGCTTTACAAATTGATAATATAATGAAACAATTTTCATTTATTATTTGATACCTGAAAAAAATCGCGGCTCAGCAACTTCAGTGCAATTATTTATTCAGTGTCCGGATTTGAACGCGAACATTTCCACGAATTTTTTATGCACATTAAGAATCAGCGTTTTTCTCGCAATGCCACACTCTATCTAGTCAATAAGGGAACATGAAATAGAGTGGACTACTCCAGTGCACTAATCATATTTAGCAAGATATAAAATATTTCCGCGGATTAGACGGACTCGTAACTCACCAAGGGTAGCTTGCCAACCTACCCTTAATCATCATTCAACGTCCATCGTGCGAAGCACATTTTTTTTCTTTGATCGCTCCCCATCTAATTTAAGCACACGAGTATTCTCTCGCGTGATATCATTTTAAAAAGAACAGAATAAACAAATTGTCGAAAAAAAAACAATTAAGAATCAAAAGCTCACAGTATAAAAGCACACGAAGCTTTTCTCGTTTTCCAACGTGATTCCTTTCTGTTTTTTTCCGTGCGTTACACATTTTGTGGGACTGACTGCCAAAGCAGCTGGAACAAAGCTCATTCTTGTGTATGCGCATATATATATGTTCTGACGTCGTGTCACGAGGCTCTCACCGGAAACGGATAATTTATATATATATATACACATACAAATGCCCGCATTGTTTTTCCGTACGCTTTTTATTATTTCCATGGTACGAATTTTACCTGACTGGTATCGTCGTTCGGGGCTCGGTGAGAGCTTATTCACGAAGCTAGAACGTACTTTGAAAGCGAAAGAGCGAGGGGGGGGGGGGAGAAACAGAGAGAGAGAGAGAGAGAGCGAGAGAGAGAGAGAGGAGAGAGAGAGAGAGAGAAAGACAGAATTGCATAGGTGCACACGGTATATATATATGTATATATATATATATATATATATATATATGGGGCGATATATATATATGTATATCGCCCAAAAACGCAAGAGCATAGTATAGTGTACCATGTGGAAAACGTGGTGTCCTATCTGCTCCTCCCTCTCTCTCTCTCTCTCTCTCTCTCTCTCTCTCTCTCTCTCTCTCTCTCTCTCTCTCTCTCTCTCTCTCTCTCTCGCCGCCAACCTTTCCGGAGTGTCTGCTGTTTTTCCGCCAGAACTCCGCAATTCTTCAGCGGAGTGTTCTTTTCCACTCGTTTCTCCGCTGCTTCAACCACTCCCTGTGAATTCTCCCCCAACCACCCCTCCCACTACTAACGCTCTTTGATCGCCATTTTTTTTGTTCATGGAATAACCTTTTATTCTCGTTCGCCAAATTTACCGTTTGTCCGTTTTCATTGTGTTCACGTAACTTTCCTGTCATCGCGCCAGCCCGGTAACAAAGTAAAATGAGCAGATTACTACACTGCCCCAGTTACGTGCCCAGTCGACGATAGAATTGCGAATACATATTCGGGCGCCTGTACGATTGTAGCTGTGTGTGTAAAAAATTGTGTTCTCAGTTAACGTACGATATTTTTTAAACTGTTTTTGAACCTCAAGTATTTTTGCATCGCGTTCGCAAAGTACGGTTGTTTGGTGAATGACAGATGGTTTTGCAAAGGATTCTGAAGTAATTGGCTTGAAACTGAATATTTGTTTTTTTCGTCATTGCTTGGGATACTCAAGTTAAGAGAAGAAAAAAGAAATGACAGGGCAACTCCAGGACAATCGAATTTTTGGCAGCTTGTTAATTTGACATTATTTCTCAAGTAATTAGCTTGCAATCCTATTTTTTTCTCTCGATCCTTGCGATAAATTGTCACCAATCTATTAATTAGATAACATTTCTTCAGTAATTAACTTGCAATTCAGTGTTCGTCTTTTCCTAATTCCTTGCGATGTACCCAAGTCGAAGCCAAGGGGAAAAAATAAATGACAGCGCAGCTCCAGGATGATAAATTTTCAGCAGTGTATTAATTAGATAACATTTCTCAACTAATTAGCTTGCAATTCAATATTTGTTTTTTCCTAATTCTTGGCGATATATCCAAGTCGAAGCACATATAAAAAGAAGTGAGAGGGCAACTCCAGGACAATCGAATTTTTAGCAGCTTGTTAATTTGACATTGTTTCTCAATTATCTGGCTTGCAATTCAGTATTTGTTTTTTCATAATTTCTCGCGATATACCTAAGTTGAAGAAAAAAAATGACAGGGCAACTCCAGGACAATCGACTTGTTAGCAGTCTATTAACTACACAATGTTTCTCAAGTAATACCTTACAATCCAATATTTGTTTTTTCCTGATCCTTGCGACATATCCAAGCAAAACAAATGACAGCGCAATTCCAGGACAATCGAATTTCCAGCAGCCGACTCCGAACCTTCGTACTCTCATGCATTTTTTCTCGGCAAAATGTTAAAACCGCCCGACCCTTTCGAGCAACACGTTACCCCGCTGACCTAAATTCGAAGGAATATATCTTCACGTCGTTCAAACGAAATAGACCGCATTTTCGTAGCGCAGCCAAAAGTATTTTGGGGAAAAGTGTGCATATCTCCGTTTGCGAGGCCGAGACTTCGAGTGCTGGGTAAATCGATGTGGCACGTTGGTGAGGTTGAAAAGAGCGTGAGAGTAGGTCGGAACATATATACATATATTTCTGAGCAAAAGTGATATTGAAGACCTTCGACTTCGAGGTCCATCCTCACCAAACCCAAGCAAACCCAACGTCATCAAAATGACCCGTGGATGAACGGAAGTTTATTCGTCCAGAGGTAACTTCAAGGACCGTCTTAAAAATCAACTATTCATTGAAAAAATGAAAACTGTCTTCAAAACAGCCGGATGGACTGGTAGTCAACTAACGTGGCTTGGACGACTTCGAAATGACTTTTCTCCAGATATATGTATATATATTTCCGTTGGGGTTGGAACATGCAAGGTTTTCGCGGGAACATATATAAACGTGGTCCTGTTTATTTTTCGTTGCGCGAAACAGGTAGGAGATGCGCGTATTTCTATTGTACGCCCGCACTCGTCGGAGCATATGAACAAATGGTCGTAGACGCAGAGAGCCAGGGAGAGAGAGAGAGAGAGCGAGAGAGGGAGAGAGCGAGAGAGAGAGAGAGAGAGAAAGAGAGAGAGAGAGAGAGAGAGGGAGAGGGGAGACGAGGGTGAGAGGTCAGAGGTTGAAGGGGTAGGAAATGGTGCGGGCGAGTCACACAGGAAAAGACGCAGAATAAAAGAATTGGATATATATATTAAAAAAAAAAAAACAGCGAGAACGAGAGTATGGAAGAGCGGGACGAGTGGAAAGCCCGCGGGGTTGAAACGGCGAATGGGACGAGTCCAGGATACTCTGACCAGCAAGGTAAAGAGGGGCGGAAACTTCTACCTCCAAACGTGCACATTTGCGGTCGACGTTTTCATAATTCCATTATCACAAAGCTTGTTTTTTTCCTTCCTCTGTCTTTTATTCTCGGATTTATTTTTCGTTTTCTGTCATTCCCTCGCTTTATCCACCACGCTTTTGCGCTCAAATATTTTCACTCTCGGTACGGTCGCACGAAATTCACGCGACATACGCTCCTTGACAAATGCGAGAAAATATTTTCCTCGGAACTTTTTCCCGCTGAAAAAAAACCTGTACGGATGAGTGAGCGTAGGTTCGGGATATCGAATTTTACGACTGTAGGATTGAAGCTCGAAAAGCGGGTGACTGCTTGGCTGTGCTCGTATCTTGAGGGCGAAGGTGAACCGACTAATTAAAGAGTCTGCATAAGCTTGGGAAAAAAACAAGGCGATGTTCAACATTTTTTTCTGATGAGAGTATTGAGATGACAAGATCGGAAATTTACACAAAATTAATTCATAGTCTTGAGAAACTTGAGATTTTTTTAAATTACGAAATATTGATAAACAATGAAGCTATTATTATTTAAACAAAGTGCCGCTGTTGCTGCATGGCCAATCGGTGTAGGTGGCCCTGGCAACTAGAGTCATCTGAAATGAAAAATAAAAGAATGTGCTTTAGCATGGAATAATAAAACAATCGCATCACTGGATACTTTGTTGAAATTTGGATGATTACGAAGACGGCCAGCCACATGAAAAAGTTCGATTTTTGACCGAAAATAAAACAACTTCCATCAAAATCTTGTAGACTATGCTCTGTCCAAATTAAAAATTCATCGGACGAATAGTTTTTGGGATACGATGCACACCGTTTCTCAGAACATGATTTCGAGAAAAACGGATAAAGGGGTAAATCACAACAACCCTTCACATAAGCCGTCATGGCTTGGTCAATTTTTAGAATTCTTACCAAATCTTCGTGGCAAATTAAAGGTAAGGGTACGCAATAAAAAGGTAAAACTAAGGCAATAAAAAGGTAAAACTAAGGCAAAAAAAAGGTAAAACTATGCAATAAAAAACTTTTTTTTTCTTCAAATTTCAGGCTTACGCAGACCCCTTAAAAGAACGAGGGTATCTGAAGCATTCCATTCAGTCTCTACATCCCGTATAAAATTTTTTATAGGGATTCGATTGAATTCTCATACTTGTTCCCACTTTCCGATGGGGATGAGTCATCGCATTGGATGCCCATAAAGGTTGTCTCAAAATGACCTGACATTTTAAATTGCGCGCTATTTTCTTTGTGGCAAATGTAGAGTATTAATCTTTGACAACTGCTATCGGGAAGCATCGAGATTTTGTCACGAACGAGCAACGCAGATAAATTGTGAAAACTCGCGACGAAAATAGTGAAAGTTTTGCATAGAGGATTTGAAACGTCCGCACGTCATTTGGTCATCACAACGCACTGTCTTGCAACACTGTGGTGAATTTAATCACAAAATTTGCGGTTAGTGGTTCAATTCTGTTAGCAGTGAGCGCGGAGTGTTGACGAAAGTCCTTCCACTTGGATTCGCCATCGTGCTCAGCAATTGAACATTTCAAGATGCTTTGTGCAGCGAATTTTGACGAAATATCTGCATATGCATGCCAACAAGATCCAATTGACACAAGAACCGCAGCCGGCGGGCCATGCGCAGCGCCGTACATTCGCCAATTGGATATTGGAGCATCAACAAATCGATGGTGGTTTTTCGACGAAAATCATCTTCAGTGATGAGGGGCATTTTCAACTTAGCGGCTACTTGAATAAACAAAACTGTCGAATTTGGGGGACCGGAAATCCACAAGTGATTCAACAGCTTCCCATGCATCCGCCGCGAGTCACTGTTTGGTGCGAATTTTGGTTTGGAGGAGTGTTCGGGCCGTACTTTTTCGAGAATGCTGCTGGAAATGCGGTTACCGTCAATGGTGTTCGTTATCGTGACATGATAAGCCACTTTCTATGGAATAAATTGAACGACACGGACTTGGATATTCTTCCAACAAGATGGCGCAACCTGCCACACTGCGGGCGAAACAATGCAGTTATTGCAGATGAAGTTTCATGGTCATGTTGTTTCACGCCGCGGCTTTGTGAGTTGGCCACCAAGATGGTGCGATTTGACGCCGTTGGACTTCTTTATTTGGGTTTTTCTGAGAGGAAAAGTGTATGCCAATGGTCCACAGCCCATTCCGGTGCTCAAGGGAGCCGTTGGCCGCACCATTAACGAAATTAGTCCGCAATTATGCCAAAATATTATTGAAAATTTCGTCAAAAGAGTCATAACTTCCATGTTATGGAAGATGTTCGTGCTTCCCAAATAAATAATACGTTTCATGAATAATCTAAAACGTCAGGTCATTTTGAAACACCCTTTAGCAGGAAATAAATCCTAATAGGGATGAGGTAGGATGTGGGTACTCCCCACCAAATTTCTGCCTTGGAAGCGACACATGAAAGCATGCCAACTTTGATATCAAATATCTCAAGCTAGCCAGAGTAGAGCTGCTCAAAATTCTTATCCACGATAAGTATCAATAAAGTCGATACAATAAAAAAAGATTGGGGTAGAATATCCATAAGTCGAATTTCCATAACCGAATATCCATAAGTACAAATATCCATAAATCGAATATTCATAAGGGCCAATATCCATAAGTGAATATCCATAAGTCGAACATCCATGAGTGAATATCCATAAGTGAATATCCATAAGTCGAAGATCCATGAGTCGAAGATCCATAAGTACGAATATCCATAAGTGAGTATAGAGTATAAATGAGTGCCAGAAATAGCGGGACGTAGAGGAAAAGTGAGTATAGAGCGTGAGTATACAGTAGTAATGAGCGTCAAAAACAAACCCAAACAAACTCGAACGAACAATCAAACTCATTTCTACTCTATACTCACTTATGGATATTTGACTTATGGATATCCGACTTATTGATATTCGTACTTATGGATATTCGACTTATGGATATTCGACTTATGGATATTCTTACTTATGCATATTCGACTTATGGACATTCGTACTTATGGATATTCGCACTTATGGATATTCGTACTTATGGATATTCGCACTTATAGATATTCGTACTTATTTCTACTCTATACTCATTCGTACTTATTTCTACTCTATACTCATTCGTACTCATTTCTACTCTATACTCACTTATGGATATTCGATTTATGGATATTTGACTTATGGATATCCGACTTATTGATATTCGTACTTATGGATATTCTTACTTATGCATATTCGCACTTATGGATATTCGTACTTATGGATATTCGCACTTATAGATATTCGGGCTTATTTCTACTCTATACTCATTCGTACTTATTTCTACTCTATACTCATTCGTACTCATTTCTACTCTATACTCACTTATGGATATTCGATTTATGGATATTTGACTTATGGATATCCGACTTATTGATATTCGTACTTATGGATATTCGACTTATGGATATTCTTACTTATGCATATTCGACTTATGGATATTCGTACTTATGGATATTCGCACTTATGGATATTCGTACTTATGGATATTCGCACTTATAGATATTCGTACTTATGGATATCAACTTATGGATATTCGATGACAGTGTAAAAAAATGGTCATGAACCTCTCACTGAAAAATTCACTAAAAACTGAACAAAATTCTCCGGACTACCATACAGCCTACAAAACCGAAAAAAGCGGAAATCCAGCCTCCCAATGTCCAACCCATCAATGTACCCATACCTCCACATCCGCACGAGCATGTAACAAGAACGTTGGAGTTTCCCCGCGCGTTTTTTTCTGCAATCGCGCGTCAGTGCTCTTCGGCGATAACCGACGGATAACGGATTGACGCTTCGTTATAGCAGTCTGGACAATAACTGCAGCCCATTGGTCTCCTCCCCGTCCGTCTCTCCTCACGCTTCCTCCGACCCGCTCCACCCTTCGCCTGCCCGTCTGACGACCGCGATTCGCGAAGCTCGTCGCTTTGAATTATTTATGCAATTAGGCGTTCTCCATGTGTTTTCACACGCATACGCACACGGGACGGGGGGGGGGGGGGGGGCGTGGAGACCCGAGAGGCGAGGGTTTGGACGACTGTGGCGGAAGCGAGATGTATTTATCATCGCGGGCGTCCACCAAGCGATATCCTCCGTGGAAAATGCTGCGATCTCTATCCGTTTCTCTTTCACTCACGTATTCATACGTGCCGGAATCTCTCGTCCTGCTTGCCTCACACCTTTCGGTACCCCTTTCCATTTTGGAGGCCGCCCCCGCTTTTCGCCGTTATCTACCCACAATCACTCTTTCCTCTCGTTTGAACGACCAGCCTGAGAGGAAGGGAGGGAAAGAGGAGAAGCAGAGAGAGAGAGAGAGAGAGAGAGAGACAGAGAACGCGGAATGAACAGGATTCAGGTATTTCCTGGATTAACCCACCAATAATTCGAGTCAGTGTATACAGAGTCGACTCTGCGTACTTTGCATGTATTCTACCTGTACCGGAAATGCAGTTGTACGTATTCTGTTTGTCTATGAAAATGTGCGGATCCGCTGCAGAAGTCAGAATTGATACGATTAAATTTTCGAGATTGGGCCGCGGAGGGTCTATCCAAATCAATTATACTCCATACACATGTGGGGCGGAGAAGAGGCTTCGGGGGTGGCAGAGGGCGGAGGTTGATCGCGTTTGGTATCTCGCCGATTGCAGCCATGTCTATCTACGAAATTTCGGAGCGTGCGTACGTATGGAGGAATTTGCGCAAATTGGCCCTTCGCTTCAGTTCCGGGGCCGTAATGATGATTGAAGAATGTCGGAACGTTTGCGCCCTCGATACATTGCGGTTTGTGCGGATAAGAAGCGGCGGCGAAGTTTTATTCGAGGCAGAGAATGCGGGCGATTGGGAGAGTTCGCAATGCAGGGTTTTTGGGGATCTGGATCGGTAGGGAACATTTTGATGTTTCTTTTTGGATTTTAGGGCGTTTTTGTAGGACCTTGTGGGGTTGTGCGCGACCTAGGGACCGTACATTACGTCGTCGATTTTTGCTGATTTTTATCCCCTCCACCCCAATCATGTTATCGTTCGCATCGTCATAAGCCAATTATCGTTACTGTCATCCAACGACTAGACCCCCGCCTCGGCCACTATTTTAAAATGACAATTCATGGACGGCCCCCTAGCACTGCTAGTCTACATGTGTCTGTTTACTTTTTTTTATTCAAACCAGTTATTTGAAAATTAAAAATGCAACGGCTATAAAAACCATCAAAACTTAAGGCAGTAGTCTGCTTTAGAAGCCGAAAAAAGCGTTTTTTCAGCAATTTTTTTGAAAGGGAAGGAAATGATTGCGGTAAACGAAATTTTGAGACGATAGTGTATTATATACAAGCCTTAAAAACAATTTTTATTATTAAAAAATATTGAAATTTTTCAAAGTTGTAACGATTTTTCTGGGACGCCTGGATTCTGCACTTGTAAATCGGTGCCGGTGATGGAGGTCGTGCGATGCATCTGAATCAGTCGAACCAAATTTTTTTTTAGTTTTTATAAGTTCCTTTTCTATATGAACTAAAAAAATACCGAAGAAATGATGAAATTCCAAATTTTTTCGAAGTTTGACAAAAAAATTCACTTTTTTGAAAAAAAAAATTCACTTTAAGTTGCAAAACAAGTAATTTAAATAGTACTTTTGTCCAACTTTTTTAGTTCAAATAGAAGATAATTTAATACTGAAGCTAGATCACTTTGATTTTTTTCGATCGGACATATATTGTTTTTGCTATCGCCGGCACCGTTATCTAAAACTTGTGAAAATGAAAACTCGAGAAAACGGGGCGTGAAGTGGCGAAGCGCGCGCGCTCGGGTCTGCCCTAGCATTCGCACCTGCTCGACGCTCGGCCACTAAAACTGATCTAGCTGCGAAAATATGTCGAATTGGCCTCTAAAATTTTGAACACATATTCTTGGATAGTTTTGGAATAGATTTAAGACAAAAACGAAAAATCGATTTTTTGAAGCCTGTAAAGCAGACTAGTGCCTTAAGGCGTTAGGCCACAGTAACGGGTATAAAATCATGCGCGAATTGAAGAATTTTTTTTTCGTATGAAAAAATGATTCACTCATAAAATTAATTACACATCTATTTAGTATGAATATCAAGCTGTTAGAAAATATATATATTTTCTTTTCGATGTACAAAATGGCCGACTGCTAAGATTTTCTTTCGTTATCTTTTTTATTAGGCGCTCCGCCGCGTGACATTTGGCATCCACAATTTTTTACCTAGAACAAAAAACAAAAATTCTCGTCAATCTACATTAGAATACCTAGAGAAGTACGTACGGAATTTAAAAAATATTCCTTTATTCAAAAGTTGTAGGTATTTGAACTTAAGAAATGAATTTTCAGTAAAAAATTTCGTATAAAAGTGCTCATAAAATAAAAAGTTTTCGATTAATCAAACATTCCGTACGTACTTCTCCGCGAAATGCAGTTGGGAACATAAGTTTTAAATTTGAAGTAAAGCGAGTGAAAATTGTTAAAGTTATTTGTAACGCCAATTGAAAAAAAGATAACAAAAGAAAATATTAGTGGTCGGCCATTTTGTACATTGAATAAAAATATATATTTTCCAACAGCTTGATATTCATACTAAATTGATGAGTAATTAATTTTATGAGTGAATCACTTTTTCATGTGAAAAAAAATTGTTAAATTCGCACATGATTTTATACCCGTTACTGTGACCTAACACCTTGAAGTAGAATCAACACAGAATATGCGAGAATGTTTTCAGATCCGTTCTCTCTAAATACGTGAGGTATGACGTGCAGGACAAAAATGGGTCATATCATCCGGGGTGTCAGAAAAAACCACATGATTCGCATAGGGTTAAAAATACCTCATAAAAATTGCCTGCAGCAAGTGCATTGTCCAAAAACTATTAAGGATGTTGAGTCCCTATGAAACATGTTAATGTAAATTGTTCAATAAATAGATTCTTAATCGTCATGAAATTTTTACACGACCTCCTGAATACTTCATGTAAAAACATACCAAATTTTCAGAATTCTATCATCATTACTTCAACCTCCTTAAGGGTTGAAATAAAAAATGATAAGAAAATTCTGAAACTTTGGTATGTTTTTGTATGAAGTATTTAAGAGGCCGTGTTAAAATTTCACGACGATTAGGAAGCTCGTTATTAAAAAATTAACATTTTGTTAAGAACAATTTTTAAAAGAAATAAAAAAAAATTTATCAATAAACTTCGTTTTGTTTCCGTTGCTTTCAGTATATTGTAGATATTATAAAATTGAGAGGTCAAAAAAAAACTTATTGCAAAGCTACATCAGTTTCCATAAAACAACATTTAATTTGTGAATGTTAATTGTTCAATAAAGAGCTTCCTAATTGTCGTGACATTTTTACACGACCTCTGAAATACTTCATACAAAAACATACCAAATTTTCAGAATTTAATCATCATTTGCGATTTGGGACTCAACATCCTTAACGTTACTGTAATTAGCTTTAAAAAAAAGCCAATCCGTTTTTAATTTGACAAGCTTCACGATCTGCCGTATTTTCAACCGTTCGTATCCCTAATTATCAATCACCGTAAAGAGTTTCAAACGAGGCAATTCTCGTTGTTTTTTTTTCGACGCTACTCATTTCGCACTCGGCTCTCATTGATTTACAAGTTTACTGCTCGCTTTCTCATTCTCATCTCTCGGGCATGAAAAACGAAACTTCCTCTACACACGAGGAAACAAAAAGTTTCGCTCACTCTTTATTACATGACACTCAAGCTCCCGTCGAGAAGAGAACCCAGCAGGGTTGAAGCGTCGGACGAGGCAACTTCCGAGCGAGAAATACAGCTGAGGGGGTTGGCGCGGAAGAAATAAAAACGTATAAGAGCAGTGCGGCGTGGAGGGGAAATGAGAATCGGCGAACATCAGCACGAAGGTGTTTGGCGTGGGCACCAACACTGGGGAGAAGGGTGAAAGGAGTCAGGGATGATCCGTCTCTACGTGACCGGTGATTTCCGTGAATTATGCCCTGTTCGTTTTCTCGTTTCGCGGCTGTAATCGAGAGCGGATGGCTCTCGGGCGGCACACGCCAGATCGCGTTTCTAAAAATCGCTCTGGGACACGAGGATCGCGACCGTTTACTTTCTCTATGCGTTACGTATATATGTATATGATCAATGAACATTTTGAACTCGTTACTTCCATGAAATGGTGGCATATCTGGCTGTTTTAAGGATGGTCGTCGAAGTTGAATGTCTTCAAAATCACATTTCCCTATATATATATATATATATATATATATATATATATATATATATATATATATATATATATATATATATATAGGGAAATGTAATTTTGAAGACTTGAAGATTTTGAAGATCAAAATTACATATATAAATACAGGGTGGATCAATAACTATTAGCACCTTGCATATCTTCAAAACTATGAGGTTCACAGAAATATTTGCTGAAATGAAATTGCACAGTACGAAAGGGGCCATTCGATAGCGATAATAGTTTTTTTTGCAGGCGGAGGTACTTCGGACATTTGAAGGTCAACTGCATTTTTTCAAATGGATGGGTATGTTTTTTTTTCTGTATCTTGGAAGACGAGCTTAAAACGAGTTCAACGACCTATAAGGTCATTGAAGGTCGTAGAAAGTACAGAAAGGCGATAATACTTACGGTTTACTTCACTGAAAATAAACACTGTTTCAAGGACACTTTAATAAGTTTGCAGGATAAGATAAACATGATAAGATTACTATCGATTAGTATCGAAATTCTGAAAGGCCTAACACCTAACACCTTTAGACTTCTTTCTATGGGGAAGATTGAAAGATAAAGTGTACAAAGAAGTACCAACTACACTTGACGACATGCAACAAAGAATTATCACAGCGTGTGCATCAATAAGTTCTGACGCTGTAAAATTTGCAAGTCAATCAATCGAAAAAAAAAAATCCAATGTTGCATCGATACTGTTGGTCATCATTTCGAACACTTACTATAAACGTAGTAATTTTATTTATGTACTACCGAAACTGTAAGTATTATCGCCTTTCTGTACTTTCTATGACCTTCATTGACCTTATGTCATAGGTCGTTGAACTCGTTTTAAGCTCTTCTTTCATGATACAGAAGAAAAAAACATACCGATCCATTAAAAAAAATGGAGTTGACCTTCAAATGTCCGAAGTACCTCCAGCTGCAAAAAAAACTATTATCGCTATAGGATGGCCCCTTCCGTACTGTGCAATTTCGTTTCAGCAAATATTTCTGTGAACCTTATATTTTCGAAGATATCCAAGGTGCTAATAGTTATTGATCCACCCTGTATATATATATATATTTACATACATTTCCCTATATATATATATATATAGGGAAATGTGATTTTGAAGACATTCAACTTCGACGACCGTCCTCAAAATAGCCAGATGTGCCGATAGCCAACATTTCATAGAAATGGCGAGTTCAAAATGTATATATATATATACACATACATCCATAGATATGGGAAAAGGTATATGTGCGTATATATAGGTATTTTTCTTTCTCTTTCCTTTCGGCTTTTCCTGCTTCTTCCTCTCTTTCCCTTTCTCTCTCTCTCTCTCTCTCTCTCTCTCTCTCTCTCTCTCTCTCTCTCTCTCTCTCTCTCTCCATCTATCCCTTTTCCTTTCGTTTCACAAATGCGAAATTTTATGACCACCTTGGTCGTGATTGCAGACAACTTTAAAGAGCTAGAAACTAACACGACTGTATATAATTATGTCTATATATACAATTTTATTTTTACTTTTTTTCTGCACACAATCGCTAACAACCAGCATCGTTGGAGCGACTATTAAATTAAGTTAATGAAAATATATATATACCCAGTGAGGGAACAACTATTATCAGTGGAAATATTTTGTAACTTATCAGACTCAGGAGAAAACTTCTCCCACAAAAGCAATATTTAGTATTAAGAAATCGATAAAAAAGAAATTTCAATGTTTTTAGCCTAGAATCGAACAAAGAAAGGGCTTTTAAAAAAAATCGATTTAAGCCTAATACATTGAAATTTCTTATTTTTCAATAAAAAAATGTTTTTTTCCCATCAGTTCTAGGCTAAAAACATGGACAGTTCTTATATTCCTATTTGAGAAGATTTTGTAAGTCGATTCTAGGCCCCAAACATTGACATTTCTTATTTATCTATTTTCTATTGCTAACTCTTGATCGATTATCTTGAAATTTAGCATGTGTGAACTTATTTGTAGTTCCTGGATAAAATTCTGAGAATAATATAATAATTGTCCCGAACCGGTGTGCTGGTCTAGTGGTAGCGTGCTTGTCTCTGAAACCAGCACATCGGGAGGTCGCGGGTTCGAATCGCCGTCTCGTAGTTTCGGAGAAAAATAAATGCGGGCGTGACTAGCTCTAGTTCTACACGGATGTCGCGCGCACGGACGTTGGCCCTAGCAGAGACAACAACAACAACAACAATAATAATAATAATAATAATAATAATAATAATAACAACAACAACAACAGCAACAACAACAACAACAACAGCAACAACAACAGCAACAGCAACAGCAACAGCAACAACAACAACAACAACAACAGCAACAGCAACAACAACAACAACAACAACAACAACAACAACAACAACAACAACAACAACAACAACAACAGCAACAACAACAGCAGCAGCAGCAACAACAACAACAACAACAATAACAATAATAATAACAATAACAACAACAATAATACCAACAACAACAACAACAATAATAATAATGGTCCCATATAAAAAATGGAGGCGACCGTGAAATCTTCGCAGTGCCTGAACTGAATGAACCTCGTAGCGACCGCTCGATGACCCCCTTCAAGCTGTGCAACTTTTGTAGGAAAAGTTTTGTCACACCCATGTGTTTGCACCCTTGGAAACACTTACTCCTGTAAAAGGGGCTAAAATGCGAGCCACTCGGTTTCAATGTATGCTTGCAATCTGATTCCCGCATTGCATGGTCTTATTCATCGCGTAAGTCTGTATTAACAAGCCCTAATTCAGGTTTCAATAACTTAATACTATGCAGAATTCAGGTAAATGGCTTTGTTTGCATTGATCGCAACCAAGAATCTTATTATATTGTTTTAAAAAGTGGTGATTGAAAAAAATAACAATGTGTGTCAGTAGAAAATGCAAGAAAGAATAGTTAGAGCCCCTTTTGTTAATACAGAGTGACGTTATTAATAAAATAATACAATCAATGCGAATCAGATTGCAAGGGCGCTGCCAATGTGGCGGCCATCACTTTGAGCACCTTTTATAGGAGTAAGTGTTTCCATAATTTATTTTTTAATTGATTCTGGGTTAAAAACATTGGAATTTCGTTTATTGGCAATTTTTTGTACTAAATCTTGATTCATCATCTTTAAATTTGGCGTGTAAACTCGTTTTTAGTTCCTTGATGAAATTCCGGGGGATTCCTCTCTGGAGGCCCGATGAGAAGGGTCGGAACGATTAATTTTTTGCCAGTAACACATTGGTTGGAATAAATTAATTTTTTCCCAACACGTTGTACACATGTTTGTGGTTACAATGTAATTTTTCCGGAAGAAAATCTTTCAAAGTGTTCGTGGTGCTGCAGTTGGCGTTGCAGTCCTCCAGCGGCGAGGCCTGAAACGGCGGATCTCTACCAGGCTCAAATGTAATCTGCAACGAAGAAAAACATTTTTTTCTTCGAATATATCCAACTGGCTGTAGGTTCACGCTCCGCTTTTCGAAATTTCGAAAAATACGTAAAATGACAGCTTTTCCAAAGAAAACCTCACTTTTCTCTTGGAAAACAACATGCCGAAGTTTTGTAGGAAAGAAAGAAACTTTTGTAGAAAAAGTTTCCTCCCAAGTGTGATAGGTGAAAAAATATTTCTACTGCTAATGATTGTTACCGCACCCGTTATATACATGCCGTCGTGGATATTGCATTTCGTTCTACGTGATTTTCAGAAGACTTTCAAAGAAAACCAAAAAACTCCCTGCAATATCGAAAAGTTACGGCTTGGGGTCCCGTGACGTATTGGATCAGCTGAATGGAGCGTCCTGATTGGTTATTGACGTAGAACGATTTGCGGATGGGTTCGAAGTTAATTTTTTCAACACAATGGTTACAAAGTCAAATAACGTTTTGCAATATCAACGCCGATATCACAAATACATTCAAAGCACATCGGCTTTCGCAGTAAAAAAAATCTTTTTTTTTCGGTACCCTTCCATTTGTTCTAATTCGCTCATTATTGTGGGCTGCTGTCAACAAATATCGCATACGTTTGCAACTATTTACCGCCAATGAGTAGCTGCATTTAAATGTCACTTTTGATCCTCAAAGGTAGGAAATGAACGACTTTCCAATAGGAAGAATTTCAGGAAAATTCCGTTTTTTTTTCGTTTAGAATAATAACGATGTCGTGAGAGAAAAAATGACGTAGACCTTATAGCTGCACACGCGATATATTGTTTTTATTGGAGGATGATACGATATACTGAAATTGGAGCGTAGCCCGCTTTTTCATTGAACTTTTATATTATATTTTCGGTTCTGCGAGGCGTGCATTTTATATGTATGTTTATAATGGCGACGGGGAAAAAGCACGTTGCGCGCTTATGATGTATTTCGAGCGAGACCGGCATACTTATGTATGTGTATATATATATATATATATATATATATATCATGTTGGGGGATGCAATGTTCTCGAGGGTGATTTTTCTTGCGGTGGCGCTGGCCCCCTCCTTTCTGGTTGTGGAAATCAGATTTTACGGGAAATTGAGGAACGTATACTTGGAAAAGCGCCAGCGTGGGGTGGTAGAACGATGCCTGAATAGCCCACAAACGGGGTGCGCGTGCATGTTAGTGTGGAGATGGTAGCGATTCCTCCTTAGTTTATATACTTTTTTAGGCAAAGCAAGGAAACAGGAAAATATATTTGGGGTATAGTCGAAGCGGCGGGAATACTCTCGTTAAACGCGCATTATTGTTCAAATCGTATTTACGAGAGTTCGAACGGCCGTGGTGGAACCGACGAGTCTTGAAGGATACTTATTTGCTTTTTCAGGTGAGGATACGTGTGTATTGAAATATTGAACTCTGGGAGATTTGTAGCAGAGTTCTTATGGAAAATCCCATTTTCCTCGTTGCGTTCCAAGACTTTTCGACGAACTGTCTCTTTACTATTGATAGCTCTTTTGATATTTCCCGAGTCAAAATTTAGACCCTCCTTTAAACCTCCTTTCGATCCCAATTTGTCATTCAATGGAGGTTCAAGAGGTTCAAATGGAAATCTCAAAAACATGTATATCAGAACCTAGTGAACCTCCAAAAGTGGCAGAAATTGGACTTTTTCACTCAAAGGAGGTTTAGTAGGCTCATCTGAACCTCCTTTAAGCCCTAGTGAGCCTGATTTAATGCTTACGCAAACCTACAGACCCTCTTTTAAACCTCCTTTCGCCCTACTAACTCTCCTTTGACTCCTTTCACCGGTGGCTCGCACAGCCTCCTAGCCCTCCTTTAAACCTCTTCTGACCCTACTAACCCTCCTTTAAGCCTACTTCAATATGCTGCCCTCCGCTCCGCCCCCTTCTCTACCATCCGCAGTTCACCGATATTCCAAAGAAGGGATAATTATAATTAAAAAAATATTTTCAGTTACACGAAATAATTTATAGTTGTGACAATGTATGTATATGTTTCAAATTAATAAATCAATCTTATAATAAATAATCAAGCATCACATTTTTAATTCACACATATAATTTATTTTTCAGATATAGCTTGACCCTACAGAACCTCCTTTGGATCCAATCTTTCATTTTCCTTCTGCTTTGGATTCAAAGGAGGTTCTGTAGGGTACAGATAGGACTTTAGGCCAAAACGAGATTGTGTAGGTTCACGCAAGCCGAGCCCATAGGCCTAAAGGAAGCTCAGGAGGTTGAATAGAAGGTTCAGTAGGGCTAAAGGAGGGTCGCCAACGGTACAAATTTCTCCGTATAGGTTCAAGGGGAGTCGAAGGAGGGCGGCGGTCTGTGCGTTACAAGCGAAATAGGTTCTCGAGCATTCAAAGGGGGGTCTAAATTTCGACTCGGGTTTACTTGTTAACGGGTCTGGGAAAGTTGAGGTCAGAAAAGCGGGTCGATTTTCAATATTTTTTTCTGAATCTCCTTATCCTCATTATATCACTTATTATATTATTATTGTTTGTATGATTGTTGTGTTATGACTATTATGATTTTATATTTATATTTTATTATTTTATTATAATATTTATATTTTATTATTATGCACCGCTTTCTGTATTATTATAGTTTATATTATTAAGATTTTATCATCGTCATTATGGTATGTTATTATTATTATTGTTATTTGTCGTTACTACTATTATTATTATATATTAGAACTTATATATTATTTATTATATTCTTATATCTCATAAGTTAGATTATTTTCATATTATTGTTAATTCATTCATAAATCTGAGCTTGCATTTGTCCCTAAGTGAGTAACTATGGCATAATGAAAATCAATTAATCAACCTGTCTCTCTCTCTCTTTCCCTCTCTCTTATTTTTCAATACCATGATTTTTAATCGCCATTTTAAGTCCTGCTAAATCATTCGCCAACCGGGTAGAAAAAGCACCGCGTATTTGTAGCTTCACGCAATCGTTTAACCTCGACGAGTATTTATTCGTATCAGAGACGTAAACGCGTAAACGTAAGCTCACACACGGTCCAAGTGCCTTATCGGAAACGGTGAGGTGGCCATTCTTCGTTTAGCTCGCCCGTCCGACTACAAATTCGCTTCGTGTGCCCGTGGCGGAAAAAAGCTTGTGTAATTGACCGAAAAGGCAATCGCATTATCGGCTCTGCGATGAAGGCTCTTGATTCTTTCTTTACTTTTGCTTCTCATTCGACAGTTCTTTCCTCGCGAATGACTATTTGAGCAATATCCATTTGGCAATAAAAGTTCGAAGCGTACGAAGGTCTGTCGGGCTTTTTTTAATCGCAGATATTTAACGATGCAGCGCAAGCAAAATTGGGTAATTCATCAATCGTGCCACCATTTGGGTAAGCCCAATCTCGTATTATTGACACTCGACCGAATCATTTTTTCTCCAAGCAAAGTAAAATGCTGTGTAAAAATGTATGTAGGAGGTGTAATCACAAGTATCGGGGCCTCTATTTGAACTAGTCGAATTGCCGTTGTCACTGCAGTTGCAAATGAAAATTCGAGCCTCCAATTAAGCCTTCCTCGACACACTTATATTTGGCCACGAGTTTGACACACTGGGTTAATTTGACCCGGATATAAATTTTTCCACTTGTCATTAACAATTCTTTGGTCGGTTTTTATTGCTAAAAATCCGGGACACACTTTAAACATTTCTGAATATGTCTGCATAATTCAAATTCGGAAAGTATAATGGTGAATTGTTGTAAAAAATTATTGAAACCTTTCAATTTTGGGAAAGTGAGCATTTGATTTTTAATTCGTCTGGGTCACAATGACCCAGCGTTTCAAGAAAGGATTAACCTGTGGCGTTACACCACCACAGGTGATGTAAAAAAAATTATTACATTTCAAGATGCTGACGCCGTGCTTTTTTCTCTTTTGCGTTTTTCGACACAACTGATTTTTATTAAATTTATATCCCACATTCTTTATAATATTATCTAGAATGTAATATAGGATTTTTTGTTACTGGATGGCGTGTACTTTTTTTTACCAATTTTTTAAACTCCAGACTTTGGTGAAAATCGATTTTTTTTTCTTCAAACAGCTGTCTTTTCTACAAAAATAAAAAAATTCCCAAACTACTCTTCAACTATTACCGTCTTTGATAATTGTTTTTCTTTATTTTGCGGACGATGCCCGACAGAAAAAAAATTCTCGTGCTCCTCGTGGTCGAGGGTATATAAAAAAAATGTTGATTTTAAGACGCTAACGCGGAACGTTTTTATTGCGATTTTGTCGAAATTACTTTTCTCAAACTGGTGAATAAAATATCTCGAGATCTACTAAACCGATTTTCACGAAATTCATTCCACATATTCTTTATAATATTATCTATGATGTAGCGTAGCATTTTTGCAATTGGATCCCGTGCTTATTCATTATCCATTTTTTTAACTCAAAGTTTCGATAAAAATCGACGTTTTTTCAAAATAATTGCGATTTCTGCGAAAAAACTCTTAATTTTTTCTCCATGCTGCACTTTAGCTATTACCTTTCTTGACGACGTTTTTGAATTTATGTTTCAGACGATGCCTGAAGCAAAAAATTCCACCATCGGCAAAGATTTTCAAAACAGCGACTTATATTTCCCCTATGTTTTAATATTCTACTAATTTTTTTAAATTTGTTTATAAAACTATTATAGATTTGTGGAAAAAATATATATTTTTCTATATATTCGCGTCGCGTCATTTTTTTTCATTATCGAATACCAATTTTTCCGTGCGCCAAGGTGCCCCCTAAAGGAGTTAAATTTCCCTTTTATCTGTAATATTCCAAATGAAAGTCCCAAGCTGAAGTCGCAAAGTCACAAAGTACCGAGTATCAAGAAAATAAAGGTTTTCCAACTGGCACGGATTTTGCGCTCTCGTCGTACACGGTGTGTTTCACTCTCCGCAATTACCGCGTAGACGTTGAATTACCGAAGAATAGCCTGCGGAATTTCCAACTTTGGTACGATAAATATTGCAATAAACGTGAGAGAGATAACGAAAAAGGGGGTTGGGGACAGAAAGAAAAAGAGAGAGAGAGAGAGAGAGAGAGAGAGAGAGAGAGAGAGAGAGAGAGAGAGAGAGAGAGAGAAATCTCTGTGGGACGAATCAAAGAAATTGAATTTCGTGGAATGCAGAGCCATTTCTATTTCGAAATGCGAGCATCACTCCGTAGAAACGCCCATTTTCTATTCACCGTCGTTGCTTCAGCTGCTGCTGCTGTTGGATATAGCGACTCCTCCCGGGAGAACAATTAGCATATTATTCGATATCGTCCGATGCAAATGACTTCGGTGGAGGAGCTCCTCGTGATATCTACCGGATACCGTGTTTAGTGCTCGGCCGAGCGAGAAGTGAGCAGAAGTGCTATATATAGGCAATGAGATAGCGGTATTGAAGAGGAGAACCGCAAAAGGGAGTGCAAATCGCGATTGCAATCCCTGAACATAGCACACACTTTATACAAAATCATAAAGGGAACGAGAGCGAGAGAAGCGGAAAGTCCGTGGACCAGTTGTAAAAGATCATTCGATACTATTTTGCCGTGTCACGGCTTTTTGGGCTCCACATTTCTCTCTCTCTCTCTCTCTCTTTTTTATGTGGATATATGGAGGTCGTATCCTGGACTGCGTGAATAAAGTTCTTTGGGGTCGATTGCCGGGCCTTTTCTCTTTCGAAAAGCGTCGCAAATTTAATGTTTTTTTCTGATGAGAGTATTGATACGACGAGGTCCGCATTTTACACATAATTGGTACATAGTCTCGTCAAGGTATGGATTTTTTTAAATTGAAAAATATTGATAAACAATGGAGTTATTATTCAACCCCTTGACTGTCAGTGACACACATATGGGAAGAGAAAAGTCGGGCAATTTTTGTGTCATGACACATATGTCTTGACAAGATACGTCATGGCAAGAATAATTCAGTCATGAGATAGACAATGTCATAAATTAGGCTCTGTCTGAATTTAAAGTGAATCGGGCAAATGGATTTTGAGATACGATTCCCCAAAAATGATTTTGCGATACGACCTTCTCAAAAGTGCTCACAACTCGGTTAATTTTCAGATTTTTCACAAAATCTTCGTTGCAGATTGAACTTAAAATCCTACGCTATAAAAACTCAGCAACACAAAAATCGTATTTTAGAAATTTCCAGCTTACGCATACCCCTCAAGTCAGGAGTGGAAGATAACGGTATATTTTAGGCTTCGGAAAAAGTGCCCAATCTTAATCACAAGTGAATCACAAAAAAAATTGGAACTTCGTTTCGACACAACTTCGTATACATAAAAATATAAGAATACATTAAAATACGAAAATATATAAATGTGTAATACGTATTTCCCCTCGGGCTTTTTCTCACCTCTCATTCACTTGACATTCTTGCACAATGCCATCACTAATCGAAAGCAATAGCTACACACACACCTGTACACTACTAATGGACCATATAGAAAATTAAACGTCAGTCATTATCCTATCATCCCATCACTGAAGCCTCCAAGCGTTCTGCTTTCTCTTTTTCTGGCAAACGGATCGTCGAATCGAGAATTCATCACTGTCAAAGCCTTCTCGTTTATTTGTGGATTTTCAAGTTCAACTGTCACGCACTCTTGTGCGAGAAAAGCTGATTCGTGGCCTCTTCCGTTCCGTTATTATTGAATAATCAGTCAATTGAAAGCAACGATTTGCGGAAAAATCAGGGATGCTCTTTTCAGTGATAACAAGTGTATAATATAATAAAAGATATCGGGAGAGCGGTAATTGGCGAGCGCTCATGGTCGTGTGAGAGTCGATATGGAATTCTCGATATTCATCTGTTGGTTCGTTTTGCCGATAATGATTCTGTCACCCAATATACCTGAGGGCACAATGAAGCGCTATATATACATGTGTATGTGTGCGTGTTGTATAGGTACGTACATACATACTTGCACATAATCTGCCCCACTTTGCTTGCCTAGTGGGTTCGATATTTTATCACGAGAGTGCCTTCCTCGATGCACTGCTGTGATTGCATGATACGCACCCTCTCTTTTTTGTTCTCTCTCTCGTTCGCTTTGCCCCCCCATTTTCTCCCCCTCTCTCCCCCCTTTCTCTATTGGCACACAGGATGTATTTGCGAATTAACGATGGTACAGAAGTGTAGAGCTGACTGGCCTGAGTTTCTGCCGGTAAAGCTTTTCGAGAGAGCGAAGGTAGAAAAGCTCCGAGCTTCGGCGGTGCTTTGAAATGGAGGAGGTATCGTGGAGCTGCAGAGAAGAGAGAAGAGAGAGGGAAATAGAGACAGAAAGAGAAAAACCCGAGAGAGACGGACTGAGAGATACAGAAAAGGGAGAAAGCCTAGAGTAAGGATGGTGCAGTAGAGTATCACGAAGAAGGGTACATTCGCAGTATCACAAACGAAAAATGTTACCAGACGCCTTTCTTCCTCGATACGGTACCACTATCGCCCTTCGAGACATAGTAATTGCTGAAAGTCACAAAGACGCATCCCCTTTAAACGGAGGGTTGAAAAGGCAACGGTGGGACTATGGGCCTTCGGAGTTCGAAAATCGATAAATCGTAAATACGGAGGTATGGAGAAGCAGAAATGAGTGGAAGAACAGCATGTATAGACACTTAACGTAGAACGGTACGATTTTGAACGAGACTCTCAATTCTCTCTCTCTCTCTCTCCCCTGTTCACTCCCTCTCTCTTCACTCTCGCTGTTTCTTCCTTGCTTCAGTAGTAAAAGGGAGCTGTTATGTGAAAGCTACTTTTGACAGCGGCGGGTTATCGAAAATCGAAGCACGCAGATCGACCCGAGCTTTTTACCACTTCCGGGCTCTCTGTATAATGCTAACAGTCACCACGAGAAACCACACCGATCGAATATTTACGAGAGGCAGAGAGAAAGAGCGATAGGGGGGGGGGGGGGCAAGAGGAATCGGGCGTGGGAGGATGCAATGGGCTGCAATCCACAGGGACATCCTTGATTGCAACACGTTACGGATTAACTGGATACCGTCGCTAGATACTCTTCCCCCATTTTCCTCTCTGTCACTCCTTTTCCGGTTCAATGATCTCCTTTCGCAATTACTATGCCCGTTCCTTCTCCTGGTATTCGATTACCACTGTTTCTGTATCTTTCTACATGGATCTTTGTTTTTTACGAACTGCAGACGCTTCTCTGAACGTCCCCGATGTCCACGGAAAACTCGCAATGCTATAGTTGATTACAAAGGCCCTTCTTTGGACTCGGTATTCTGGTGGTTAGCTGCATCTGGTGTTATAGGGTTACAGGTGGGGGAAAAAGTATCTACGCAATTCGGATTTTATTTGTGTATGATCTATGGGGGTTTTCATTAATATCGTTTGTTTATTATTTAATTATATCATTTATTTATATTATTTATATATATATATATATATTTATATAATTATAAAAATATATTATATGATATATTTCATATATTTATATTACTATATTATTATTATATGTATTATTATTTACGTTATTTATTTATGATGTTATTAACATACAGTATTTACATTTGAAATAATTTATTCAATGAAATCATTTGAGAGATTTTTTTTCGCGATGTTACTTTAGCAAAGCGAGATTTCTGAACACTTTCTTGACTCACCGTATTGAGTATGTAGATCACAGAAATTTTCGAACATTTTTAAAAATCCTGCTTGTCGTGAGCAGGATTTTTAAAAATGTTCGAAAATTTCTGTGATCTATATACCCAATACAGTGAGTCAATAAAGTATTCAGAAATCTCGTGTATATATATATATATATATATACGATAATGATCGGAAAAATCATATTTAGGTATAAAAATATATAAATTTGTATATATGTTCTTAAAATTAGTTCGAACGGGACATCGAAATATTTTTTCAGGTCGACCTTAAGCATGTTTAGAAGATGGAATCAACGGGAACCGTAGTTGAAATACGAAATGTTGAAATACATGTCCCGGATGAGAAAGATAATCAGTGGTACATGGCATGATATTTAAATCAAATTTCTAGTTAAAAGTGTTTTGGTCGAAATTAAACTTTTTTTCTGCAACTTACCATTTTTGTCATTTTTTTAATTAAAAAAAGTATCTGATTATACGCAAGCTTGATTATTATTGTAAAAGTTATTTTTTTTTATTTTTCCTTCTAGATTTCCCTCGTTGCTAGAACCACCGAAATCGATCGGCCATGCAGCAATGGCCGCACTCTATTTAAATAACAATAACTTCATAGTTCATAAATATTTTTTCTATGAACAAAAAAATCAAAACTTGGCAAGGTTATGTTTTAATTGAGTGTAAAATCCCGACCTTGTCATCCCAATAGGCTTGTGAGAAAAAAAGATTGAAATTCGACTCGTTTTTTGGAGCCAAAGCTCATGCAGACACGTTATACTACAATTATGGAGCGAATGATTGTGAAATTCTCCAAAAAGTTTCTTGTATATAACAGTCATGCTCTTGTATACAAAGGTCTATGCTCGTGCTCAATTCATTATGCTCTTTATCATTATATCCAAGAGATTCTCCATACGGGTTTAGAGCAAACGAAGCAATAATGCAACCAATTTTCATCGTCACGATAGCATTCCATTAAGACCTTCATCCACCCTCAAGGCGTTACATCCGAGTAGAAAACAAATTCTTGCCCTTTTTTTATATCGGCTCAAATAGTGCATAAACATCACTAGAATTATATACAAAGGAATTATTGTCGAAAAAATTATTTTAAATATCTACAGTTATTATATAAAGTGCAACTATTTCATGGCATTCACAATGTCATCAGACTTTTCAGGTAATAAAGAACATGTACATGTAAATAATATAAGTTGGTTGTTCACTATTTTGCGAAATGTACGAAACAGCCTAGTCGGTAAAATGAGCAATTTGGAGTCGTTTAGTCCAGTCGTTGTACAAAAATGATACAACGACCTAAAAACTAAATACCTACCATCAAAATGCTTCGACGAGTACACGCATAATTCAAATGAATACTTCAGTTTAGTCGCGTTGACGATAGGTCCTAAATAAGTTTTAAAACTTTAAGAGCTTTGGTAAATAATCGGAAGAGGGGCTCTTGCTAGGATCAGGCAAATTTTTGTTTAGGTCTGTTTGAACCCTCGTAGAGAATTAACCTGATTTTAGCAGGAGCCCCACTTCCGGATTTTTACCAGAGCTTTTTTCTCATAACCACGTTTTTGAAATCGGGAGAGCGCATAATTCATGCAGTTTTCGTCCAAGAGACATGAAATTTTAAGCGTTTCTTCTTATATAGATTCTTTAAAGTAGTAAGTACAAACCACTTTAGTGATTCATCAACAAAAGTTCTCGTTTTGATAAACGAATTAAGGCGCAATTGATAAAACGAAAATTTTATTCGAAATGATGCCATTTAGTAAAAAACCATATTTATAAAAATAATCATCAATTTGATTTGCTAGAGATTTTGCTAATCATGTGCTCAAAACAATTTTTTTCAATGACCATGTGTACTTCTATGGCAAAACAAATTTAAATTTGTTTGGCGAGAGAAGTAACAAATGAAGAGTAAATAAAATTTAAATTTGTTTTGCTGGAGAAGTGCACATGATCATTAAAACTATTTGGATTTAGCACATGATTAGCAAAATCTCTAACAAACCAAATGTTTTTTTTATGATCATGTGTACTTCGCTAGCAAAGCAAGCTTAAGCTTTCAAAAAAATTTCTAAATGTTTTATAAAATTAATGTTTTTAAAATTATATTATAAGTTTTATATTTTTTTATAATATAGTATTTTTATTTTTATGTAATATAATATTTTTATATTTTATTTATTTAATATATTTAATATATTATATTAAAAATTATATTATAAGTTTTATAAAATTAAAAAATAAAGTTTTATATTTTTAATTATTATAAATTTTAAAAATAATTGTATAAAATGGTTTTTTCACTAAATGGCATCATTTTTAATAAAATGTTCGTTGTTCGCTATAAATTGAGCCTTAATTTATTTATCGTTTATGTAAATGAGGATTTTTTCTAACGCTGATCCATAAGTCCTCCCGCAGAGTGCAAAAAAATGTGCTAACTGTAGCTGCGATAGAGCAGCCATTTACTGTTTCTTTTCATGAATAAATTTTTTTTGGCATACCTCCGAACCTCGAACCTCGTCGTAGTGGCTCTTTTGGTATTCTCGAAAAAAAAAAAATTCCAAAAAAATTTCATTTTTCAGTATCGCCTTAATAGTAGGCTGGAAGAAGAAGAATGAACGGAGATAGTAGACGGCAAAAGGGTGAAGTGTCGAGTGCTGAAATCGGCGGTCCGTTATACCGGTTTTCGGTGGATTGCTCCGCGGCGCTTTTTAATTTAGAGTGGAGAGCAGTGTGCTATCTCGCGCAAAAGTGGCCGAACGAAAAAGGAGAATCGAAGGTACGAAAGAGAGTGTAAAATTAGGGGGGGTCGGGGAGAGTGAGAGGTGGGAGCGATTGAGAGGAGGGACCGTGATGGTGGCGATGTGAGCGGATAGTCGAGAGCTTTGGTGTCTCGCCTTGCACAGCCGGCCGGGGGCGAAAAGCCTCTCGAGTAAAAATCCATTTATTTCGCGCAGCTCCGCGTCCACCGCACCCGCCTATGCTCTTGTACACTCCGCTGTCGTGCTTTTTCTCCTTGTCGCGCGTACCGTGATTCTCTTCGTCGCGCTTTTTTTCTCCCGGTGCTCGCGAACTTTCCGCGATGATATACTTTGCCGCATATAGGCGTCGTGACAATCGAACGGGACCAAAAAAATGGCCTCGTGAGAATTCACGAACGAAAGAAGGGGGTGGATAGATCAGTGGAGGAGATAAATCAGTGCAAATATCAGGGAATTAATTATTTTATTCGTCGATTGATACTATCATTTTCAAAGGGGCATGGCATTGTAATCGCAAAAAATACAACTCTAGCATATTTTTATATCCTACGGTTTCCACTTTAATTTGCAAGAAAGATTTCGTAAGAATTGCGATAATTGAGCGAGTTACGAAGTCACGTGGGTTTCGGAACCGGAAAAGCATATTTTCTCTATAAGAAAAATGTAACGAATAAATTATTTTATTCAAAATATTAAGCAGATAAAAGAGCAACATTTCAACAGTAATAAAAAAAATTCATCCAAAAATTTGGGAGTTTCAGTCGGTGGGATTTGGAAATTAAAAACCCATTTTTTTTGTTAGCTGATAATTATATCTCGTGATTGAACAAAAGATGAAAAAAATTGACATTTTGGCGGAGTTCTATGCAAAATAGTTCAATTTTTGGTACGATTTTCCTACGTATACCTACGATTTACCTACGTAAAATTAGTTGTAATCGAAAAAAAAACGTTCGTACAATAACTAGTCAATACTATTTTGAAAAAGTATGCAAAATTTCAATGTCAAAATTTAAAATTCAAAATTCAAAATGCAAAATGCAAAATTCAAAATTCAAAATTCAAAATTCAAAATTCAAAATTTAAAATTCAAAATTCAAAATTCAAAATTCAAAATTCAAAATTCAAAATTCAAAATTCAAAATTCAAAATTCAAAATTCAAAATTCAAAATTCAAAATTCAAAATTCAAAATTCAAAATTCAAAATTCAAAATTCAAAATTCAAAATTCAAAATTCAAAATTCAAAATTCAAAATTCAAAATTCAAAATTCAAAATTCAAAATTCAAAATTCAAAATTCAAAATTCAAAATTCAAAATTCAAAATTCAAAATTCAAAATTCAAAATTCAAAATTCAAAATTCAAAATTCAAAATTCAAAATTCAAAATTCAAAATTCAAAATTCAAAATTCAAAATTCAAAATTCAAAATTCAAAATTCAAAACTCAAAATTCAAAATTCAAAATTCAAAACTCAAAATTCAAAATTTAATTTTGAGAAGTCGTATCGGCCGACTTCAAAAATAGTGTTGTGAGAAAAATGCGATGTACCTGCGTCGCTCCCGGTCAGTCTTTCCCAACGAAAGGGGGGGGGGGGGGAATTCCCAAAGGCTCCCTCTCTCTGAGACATTTATTCCGATTGACTTAAAACTTTGGGAGAATATTCTAAACATATTATACTATTAGATAATAAAAGTTTAAAAAATGCATTTTTAAAATTTTCATACCCATGTAACCCTTCATGCCACGTTAGGCGACTTACCTTTTATTTGCTGCAATTTTCTCGAAACTATATTTCATGAAACGGTATAATTGGTCCGACTCACTTCGAATTCGGACACAGCGTAGTTTATAGCATTTTCTATCGTATGGCCGGATGGTTTTTTCACATACTCATCCATTTGTTAATAACAAACGATTAAAGTTATTTGTTTTTCGTCGGGAATCAAACTTTTTTCGACAGCTTGCCTTTCTCCTAATTCTGGAAATTTCCAAAAAGTACTCGTTCATACGAAAGTTTTAGTATTATACTAAAAGAATATTTTTTATTATTTCTATTTCACATGATTCTAGTTGGCAGTGCCACTCACACCGATTGGCCATACATGGTTGCACTTTGTTCAAATCACAACAACTCAATCGTTTACCAATATTTTTCCATTAAAAAAAAGTTAAACTTGGCGAGACTTTATATGTATTGAACGTGTGTAAAATCCTGTCTCTCTCATTCCAATACCCTCATAAAAAAACATTAAAAATCTGTTTTTTTGGGCGCCAAATTTATGCAAATCCCATTCATTATTCCCCAAGACTAAATACATCGCGGCTACGGTTTTCGCAATCCATTTTTTAAATTTCTTTACGATTCCATGTCCTTTTCTTTTATCCTACACTTGTCCCTCCACTATTTCCAGTTGCTCGGGGGCCTGCCAAAATCGTCGCCCACAGCCGCTCGTTCATTTACACTAAGGCACAGGGAAACTGCGAAAAACCCGTGCCGATACAGGCCTCTGTATTTTCACCGAGTTTGAGTTGTCTTACCATCGAAAACCGAGTGAAACTGCCATCCGGTTGGTAGTCGGCGCTCAAGCGAGGGCGCGGTTGGGCCATCACCCATCCAAGTAGCGGCCGCACAACGAGTCGTGCACTGTCGGTTCTTTTCAATCTTCATTTCCGGAAGGGCATCAGACATATCGATCAAAATTAACATCAATCGTGCCACAGTGTATAGACGTGTATGGAAAAGGGTCAGGGCTTAAGGGGTATGAAGGCCAAAAAAGTGAAAACCGAAATTTTCACTTAAAATAAGAATAATCGAGATTTCATTAAATGCTCTTTTTTTTCATATCAACACGTTTATTTGGTTTACGTTGTTGTTTACGTATAATATAATATAGTTATTATTTACACATTTCTCGTTCGTTCATTGATTTATTTATATACATATATATCTATAATTATTGTAAATACACGTAATATGGTCATCGGTTTTTTCTCTCTTTTTCTCTCACTCTTCCGCATCTTTATATTCGTTTTTTTTCCTTCTCCATTAAACTGTCATCGTTATCTATAAATTTGATAAATTCACCCAGGCATGAAGATATTCCTCGATCTCCTCTTTCTCATTGAATAGACAAATATTTGCTTAATTCGCTTCGATGGAATTATTTGTCTTCGTACATTTCTTCACATTGTGACGAAGAATTTTCTCGACATCGAAGACAGATTTTCACTTTTTTGCTATTTGCTTCCTCTCTCTCTCCCCCCTCTTTCTCTCCCTCCCCCCTCTCTCTCTTACGGACATACGTCATAGGCACACTCTTCTCGTGTGCGTCACGTTGAAAATGAAATACAGTTTGTCCGGAACAGCGGGCAGCTTAAATATTATATACCCTCGGAGAGACTAAAATGAGTGACGATAAATCGATCCCCTATGGCGCGCAATTGATTGGAAAAGATCCGCAACGCGAGCTCGCGCGAATGACACAAATTTTGCAATTCGCGAGATTTGCACAAGGACGAGGCAACGTAGCAACTTTCTCTCTCTCTCTCTCTCTCTCTCTCTCTCTCTCTCTGTCTCTCTCTGTCGTTATTCGTAATATTAAATAACTATATCCGTAGAAGTATAAGATTATATAAATATCGTTGAAAAGCACGCACGTCGCGAAGAGGCCGTTTCTTCTGTACTTTTTGATTCCACGAAATCACCGCGAAAATTTCGAGGACTCGATCCAAACGAGCCGAACACGCACACTTTCGATACGCGGATGAAGATCTCGAAAAAAAATCGAGGGCTGAGCATCGGGGAAGCCGGGGAAGAGGGGGGAGGATTTCAGTCTCAAAGATTCGTAAAACAACGGGTGGTAGTGAAGAAGATATATTGTAGTTTTTTTTTTTAATTGTAGATGGATCGCGGACTTCTCTTTCCTGTGCGCGTGACAAATAAAGACGAGAGAGCCGTGCGATTACGTGGTTCAATGGGTCCTGCAACTGTCTTCACGAAACTTGTCCTTCACTCAATTCATTTTTTTTTTCGTAAGCTGCTGACGTGAAAAATAACTAATAAATGGTACTCACCAACCCAGCGAAAGATCGTTTGGAAAGACTCGAAGTGACCAAAAAAATTCTGTACGAAAGTTCAAAAACACACGGTTCAAAAGCTCACAGAGTTCTTTTATTCTGTAAAATCGTACTAGGCTGATTAACGGATAAAAAAATTGAACATCCCGACACAAATCATAGTCGATGAATTTTTAAAGTAATCGTGCAAAAATATTCCCCCACAAAATAAATATTGAATCGTTTCCAGCAACTGAGCAGTGTCCATAACGAAATCCTGAAGTGCAAGTGTCATAAATAGGCTTCTTTTCATTCTTTGAAATCGTACCAACGTATCAAAAAAACAAAATAACTCGAAATTAATCATAGTCTTGGAAAAAAAATATTAACCTACTAAAAAAATATTGAATGGTCGCCAGCAACTCTACAGTGTCCGTGACTTCGAAATCCCTAAGTGCAAGCCTCCCTGGATTTTTTAAAACCGTACACGTCCAACTAATTTATGAAAAACATTAAACATCTCAAAACGAATCATAGCGTTTAAAAAGTGAATTAAAGAAAAACATTTCCCTACCAAAAAATATTGAACCGTTTCCAGCAACTCTACAGTGCCCGTAACGAAAAAAAATGACGAACCCCAGACGAAGTCCCAAAGTGCGACTGTCAGGAATACGTCTCCTTTCATTATCTAAAACCGTACTTGTCCATGTGACCTATAAAAAATGAAACATTTCGAAATAAATCATTTTTTTTTCAATTCACCAAAAAAAAAATGCTCTGCAATAAAATATTGGATCGTTCCCAGGAAGACTAGAGTGTTCGTAAGCAAAAAAAAGTGATAAAGTCTTCACGCGAAACCCCGGAGTGCGAGTATCAGGAATATGTGAGCTAGAACGGCCCATGCATCTTTGCACGTACACAACGGAGGCTCGACGCGTAGCAGACTAAGCGGGACGAGGGTCCGACGTACTCCCGGTTGCATTAAATCCGCGAGTTATCGAGGCTGGCCCGGGCTATTAAAACACACGCGTTGCTGGTATACATTTTGCGGAAGTGGAGGTGAGAGGCTCCAAACGCCCCCTCCCCCCCGGATCGTTAATTACTCGAGTACACGTTCGTAAAACGAAAAGCGCGTTATTACCCTCGCTGTTTGAAGAGCTCAAATTGTTCGTTTCGGAGGCTCAACGATCTTGTGTACAATCTCGGGATACATACATCCATGCATATACTTACATGTATATATATATATATATATATATATATATATTTAAATGTGTATGCATGCTTGTTTCGAACTTGTACAGAAATCTAACGACGAGTACGAACTACCCATCAATGCTCCTAATAGTCAGAAATAGTGCAAAAGGGGTGGTTCAGATTGCCTCGATCATAACTCTGACGCAAAGCACGTACGTAATATTGCATATGAAGCGAAGCGATCACGTCTATGGGAAGTTGATCCAAACCAATTAATAATCGGAAGAGCCGAAAAATCATTGAGTTAAATTTAAAAAAAGGTTATTTATATACCGGGTGTAGAAGTATGAAATCGGAATTTTTTTATAAAAACTACACGTCTGTTGTTTGAAAATGATAAACAACGAATGGAGACGGCTTTCTGCGTAACATTCAATTAATCCGCGAGTTCTTGTTGACTTTGAGCATCATCTTCATCCAACAAGGCTTGCAATTCGTTGTCTGCGAACTTTATCGGTGGTTTCCCGCGCTCTTCGTTTCTCACGTCAAAATCACGACTTTTGAATTTTTTGAACCGCTCGAAACACTGTGTTTTACCAAGAGCAGGTTCACCGTAAGCTTCGACAAGCATTCGATGCGATTCTGCAGCAGTTTGCTTGGAATGATAACAGAGAACCAATGCTGTCCGCAAATCGTAGTTCGTAGGCACAAAACTCGACATGTTTAAGGTTATAGAAAAATATACCGGTGTAAGGAACTTGGGATGTTGTGTGTTGAAAATCTTCGTCAGCTGATAGCGGACGATGATGGTGCTGCAGAAGCGGTCTTACGCGCCCTAAACTGATGGCTAGCACCATCTATAGGGAAATTCCGGTTTCATACTGCTACACCTGGTTATATATTTTATCTTGTAATATTTTACCTGGTTATATATATAACCTGGTAATATATATATATATTTAGGTTAGGAATTTAGTTTTAGGAAAGTGGGGCAACTTTCCTAAAACTTCCTTTATTATCGAAAATATATATGTATATATATATATATATATATATATATATACATATATATTTTCGATAATAAAGGAAGTTTTAGTTTAGTTTTAGTTTAGTTTTACTTTTAGTTTTAGTTTAGTTTTAGTTTAGTTTTACTTTCCTAAAACTTCCTTTATTATCTATAATATATATATCTATAATATATATAATATAGATATATATATCTATATATATATAAAAATATATATACATATATATTTTCGATAATAAAGGAAGTTTCCTAAAACTTCCTTTATTATCGAAAATATATATGTATATATATATATATATATATATATATATATATATATATATATATATATATATATATATATATTTTCGATAATAAAGGAAGTTTTAGGAAACTTCCTTTATTATCGAAAATATATATGTATATATATTTTCTATATATATTTATATACATATAATACTTATTATATATACATATATATTTTCGATAATAAAGGAAGTTTTAGGAAAGTTGCCCCACTTTCGACACAGTTCGTTTATTTCCGCGATCATGATACGTGAATTAGAAAAGCTGGGAAACGACGAATATGTGGCTTGGGGGTGAATACCAGTCTAGAGCCCGGCAAGAAGGTGAATTTCGGCAATTTTCTATGGATAGGTCGTTGAATGATAGAAGGTAGTTGAATGATAGAATGAAGATTAGGTTTAGTGACCTTATTCTACATATCTTCGAGTATCTTTACAAAAAATTTTCACGAGATTTCGTAGAAAAATTGCGGTGCTGAAGCAGGATGAAACTCGTCAATTTTGGTCGATAGTGTCCTCCGGCCGGCATCGTTACATTGGTAAGTCTTCACTTATTGACTTGACTTTTTTTTAAAACCTTGTGACATTTTCCATCGAAGTACCAAAGGAATTTTTTATATGTTGCAAGTCTTTTACAAAAAAATAAGGTTCGCCAATGCTTTTTTTTTTTATCGTGAATAAAGTTTTTTTTCAAACATGTAACATTTTTTCGAAGATCGATATTTTTCGATTTCTCCGCGTCCTGTGCGAAAATTTGACGGGGGTTTCAAATTCGACCCTATAGGGATTTGGTAGGGACGCGGCACGTACGGAGTCCCCATTGGGATCCAATTGGATTCCGCACTGTTTCCCGATGAGCGCCGTTTGAGAATTCCGACCACGTTCGAATCGAAAATATGTGAAAAGTCGGGAAAAAAACTCGGCGTGTTGAAAAATAATCTGCACGCTTCGCGAGCGTGTACATGTGTGGTGATATTATGTCAAAGTGCGTTAAAATAAATAGCAAATGATAATTACAGTGGATTTTCAGTAATGTGATTCAAATCAATTTTTAAGATGTATTTGAGGAGCTGGCGAACGAATCTGGACTTGTCCACATCACGGAAAATTTTGTTTATTTTTACTTTTCGTGTTTTTCAAGCACACCTTGATTAGCTCCCGAAATATCTTCAATCAAATCCACCACTGAACATCTTAAAAGTGGTTGAAAACTGTCCAAGCTAAATGGCAATTTTTAGGCACAACAATAAATCAAATCTAAATAAAAATTAAATTTACCGTAGTGTGGAGAAGTCTCCTCTTGTTCTAATTTTGAAAGTGATTTCTAATTTTTGACGGTAACATTTGTAATTTTTTTATATCCACTCATTTTGGATATCTATATATTTAGTTTAGAAAATTCACCGTACAGAATCCGATGGGATTCGTCAAGAATCGGATTCACTTCGATACAACGTAAATTTAGGATTCAAATTGGATTCGTTTCAGGATTCAAATTGGATTCGTACATTCCAATGGGGAATTGCGGGATTCCCTATTGGAGTCCTTAAATTGAATAAAATGAAATCCAATAGGATTCAGTTGGATTCAATTTAGGATTCAAATTGGATTCGTGCATTCCAATAGTGGATCCCCATGAGGACCCAATGCACGAGCGTGACCCTTTAGTGCAGGAATCCACTGCGATGACCAATCGGATCCCAGCCAGGAAGTAGAGACGAGTATCGGAATCCAATTGGATTCCCACAATCTCTGCACCTGGGACTTCGAGAGCTAATCTCATGTAGAACTCCAATCAACTTGAATTTTCATTCAACGCAAAAAATTGGAGAGAAACCTTACCGATCACACCATCCCCTCAGGCTACCCTCCCTCTACAAAAACTTGTCGAAATTCACCTTTTTTCCAGGCCCAACACTCAGTCCTGGGAAGTCTTCCCTAATGATATTCATCGATTCCAAAAAGTTTCTAATTCTCGTATTGTGATCGCGGAAAAAAGGGAACTGTGCAAAAAGGGGGGCAACGTTCCCGAAGCTTTTTCCTAGCAGCCTTCATTAGCGAATATGAATTATTGTCTCCGTTCGTGTGAAATATTCCATACGCACAAGGGGCGGATGAAAGTTAAAGGTTGGGGGAGGGGGCCTGGAGTGAAACTCGCTATCGCGCATATATGAAACGTTGAGTGAAGGCGCGGTGATGGTCACTGACATGTTAGCTCGGATCAACGAGGGGGGTGGGGCGGGGGGGGGGCACGTCTATTCTGTCGCATTGACGATGGCGGTTGCGGAAAACGCGAGTGCAATATTTGATGAACGTGAAAATCGCGAGAGCTTCGCAGCTGGAGAACACGGCGCACTCGAGCCTCGCCATGCGAGCGAGAGAAAGAGAGGATAAGAGGATTGGGGGGGGGGGGTAAGTGAGTGAGAAGTACGCGGGACGCTAAAGCTGGTAATCGTTAACGAACGCGCGTGCCTCAAATACCGCGGGAAATTGAAGGGCCTTGTGGCTAGTCCTCGACGTGACCCACATATGCTCCTCGAATGGACCACGCAGCGAAAAGTGGCAAATTCTTGGATAAAATGTTTAAAACAAAAAAAAAGCGGAAAAAAACACGAACCTTCACCAGCAAAGAAAAGCCCAAGTGTATAGGAAAAAAAAAATATTTCGTTTCGGCAGAATGGACACTCGACAAAGGCACCCCGCGATCTTCGAGTGGTCCACATAAAGGACGAACGCGTAATGTATACATTCGTTGATTTTTTTCCCTTTTTTTCGTCCGCTGTCCTTTTTCTCCTCTTTGCTCGATAGTGACGTCCGATACGGTTCTCGATTATTGAATTTGCCCACGAGCTCGTTCACTCCGAATACCACTCGCTAGATGGCCTCGCGTTTGCATACGCGCACGCGTACACGCCCACGCATACCCGCGGACGAAACTACACCGTTGCAGATACAGAAGAACTATATAGTCGTGTGTGACCTGTGCCTTCGTAAAATGTACTCTTGATTTGACGTACGCGGATACAGGGTGTCCTGTTATGAATGGATAATTCGGCAGCTGTCGACAGGTCATGTCATGCCCTACTACATGCTGGAATTTCACTTTAGTCAAAGGCCCACGGTTTTCGAGATGAAAATTATCTGCTTTTGGTTTTTCGCGTGTCATTTCTACAAATGATCACCTTTTTGACACGGTTCTTCAAAAAAATACTCGTTATTTGTTTTATCTAGAAAGTCTACTGTTTTAACCTTAAATATTAAGGACACTTTATGAACAAAGATCTTATGCAGAATTTTCATACAAACCGATACGAACATCTGACTTTGATAGCCTGCGGTGTAAAAAAATGTGCTACGCATATCGTGCCAATTACTTTAAAAAGTTGCTTAGTTATTAACGATTTATTTCATTTGTAGAAATGGCTGCGAAAAACCAAAAGCAGATAATTTTTTTCAGAAAATAGCATAAAGCCCAAAATCTCGCAAACTTGGAACTTTTACGAAACTGAAATTCCGGCATGATCTAACCTATCGATAGTTGCAGGGTTATCCATTCATAACAGGACACCCTATATATATATATATATATAGTATGGGTGTGAGTGTAATCTTTATATTGTTATACGTGGAGCATCCAAGCTGACTCGCGCAGCATCCAGTTCGACCAATTTTTATATTCGCCATTCTTTTGACTCCATTTTTCTTTACAGTCCTATAATTCGGTAGCCTTGTTTTATTTTCCCGTTCCTTGAACTAATTCACAACTATTACGGTTCCCCTGGTGAGCATACGGTGTGTCTTATTGCGGGCAAAACGCTTTTTTTTTAAATATCGTGCGACCAAAATGAGCCAAGATATTCCCGTGCTGAGCCTGACGCTGAGTAAACGATGGCACAGCAGTTGCTCGGGCGTGATTTTTCTTTTCTTCAAGTGCGAGACAAAAAATGAAAATTATTGAATCGTATTATCATTTTGCAAAGTGAGGGTCCGCGTTGATTATTTTTTAGCCGAAAAAAAATGTTAAAAAAAAAAATGCGGGAAAAAAACGCGCTCTATCCTGCTTGCAAGTTTCGCGCCAGAGTAACTACTGTGCCGATGTTGACTATAGTGCGACATCCATTATCGGCACAGCAGCGGTGCGCAACCTCCATTTTTTGCAAAAATTGAGGTTGCGCACCATTCACTCAAGCCGCCTCGACGCAGCTGACGTAGCTGATTGCAGTAACCCTCAAAGCCCTCTCTCATAGTCCAACATGCTTCGAGCCTTGCGCCAGGGTCTGGCGTTTCTCCCACCATGCGCTGCATCGATCGATACTCGGTACACGGAAGGGGGGGGACTGTTGCATCTGCGGAGGTCCCGACAATAGAGGTCGCAGTGTACTTGGACTTTGAAGGCGAATATCTCGGCCAATTTTTGTCGCAGGACATTTTTGAAAAAAGAATTTTGCTCTCCATGGCACACTCTATATGCTGACAAAGGGAACCCTAATAGTTGTGAATCACCCCGTATGTATCTATATATACGTATGTAGGGTGAGTCACTAGAAATTCAGGACGTCTCGGGGAGTTGCCAGCTATAAAATTTTGAACGAATCTGCGTCGAGAGAGCAAACCAGTACAAATAACGAAGCAAGAACGGTGTTCAAAATTACGAATGATAATGTCGTATCGTTGCACGGTGACGTACAAAAGAAATTGGCGAATGAAAATATTCGTAGTACTCGTGAGCCCTCGAGTGCAGTTGCTGCGAATTATCCAGCGGTATATCTTTGCATTTTGCCTGCGCAAACTCGTGGAGAAAAGGGAAACTGTTGCCCATGGAATTGTGAATATCGCGATGAACTCGCGATCCATGTTTCCACGCGGTTTTTTTTCGCGACTCGCGTCTTTCTTTGTCTCCGTTCTCAACTCACCCTACCTAACTAAAGTAGGTTTTCTTGTTGTTTTTTTTTGTTTGAAAAAATATCGCTGCTGTACATCGGTATATGTTACAAGCGAGGCTTGCTTCTATAGGGGTTGTTCGTCGGGGCTGGGTCGTTGAACATGATGGCGATATTGCGCAACGAAAGAGACGCGATTGACGTCAGGGGCTTCGGAATTTCGTACACGATGTTAACATTTCGCAGATTTTTTTTTTCCAGGCTCATCTTCGCGACGGGCCTTCAACCAGCCACCATTCTTCTCTCTCTCTCTCTCTCTCTCTCTTTTTTCTATTAGACCGCTGTTTTTCTTGCCTTCCTTTTCAACAAATGTACGAAAGTAATGAAGAGTATAATCAATGAAAAAACACGTATCGTAGGATAAAAAAAATTTACGGTATTCGACCAGCAAAGCGCGAATCTCGTGTTCACTCGATTTTTCGCTTCCGCCCAAGCATGCACGAAAAATTTCATACTTAACGAAATTGTTCCTCATTTTTCCGCGAAACATTTCCAAACTTCATTAATCTCGAGGTCGGGTTGCAAAAAGATAAAAGAAAGAAAAAAAAAAACGTTCGAAATTTTATTTCGCGATGTATGAGATCTTCCGTACTAGGGAAAACGAGAATTTCGTTCGCGTTCGCACCGGCCTTCCTGTTAGTTCTTAATATTTGTATCTCTTTAGTGTTTCTTGTTTTTTATTTTTTTTTATTTTTAAAATTATTATTATTATTTTCAAATCTTCATTGTCCGATTATCATCTCGTATTTACAAAAATGTACAACATTATACTAGAGGGACAGTTCGTTCTTTGGATCCGGGTGGAGCTAGGAAGGGGCTGGGGGGCTGGTTTCGATGCGGCGGAGGGAAATTGGATGCTGATAGTTCGAACGCGAGGTCCCATCGTCGAATTTTTCGTCACCGAACTTCGTCGATTTCATTCTTCAGGATCCCCGAGAGATCTATGCTTTCGTCCCTTTCTGCCCTTATCTTCTTGTCTTTTTTTTTCCTTTCGTTTATTGTACTATATACATCTATCAAAATTCTGGATAGTTTTGTTGTCTTATTTCGTTACGAATTAATCTGAGTTTTTCGCGTTGCTTCCTCCCGACGAGCTTTGCGACGTGACAGTTGGTCCGGCACATTTTTTTTCAACATTTTTCTTAAAGGCAGTTGAGATTTCTGCCAACGGCGACATGGGAGGGAGGAGAGAGCAAGGGGCGAGGAAGGGGGGAAGAGAGGTGCGTGGGATTAATTGTAATCCCCGCTATGAACGATGCGATATTCTACGCGTTCGATCTCCTCCGGATTGGCGTGCGATCGAATCATCGAGAGGTCGCAAAACATCAAGGAAGAAGAGAGTCAGCAGTATGAGAACAATTGTTTCTCGATAGGCGCACGGAATTTCGCAATCGTACATATATACACACACACACACACACACAAATATATATATATATATATATATATATATATATATATATATATATATATATATATATATATAATATATAATATATAATATATATATATTATATATATATATATATATATATATATATATACAGGGTGGATCAATAACTATTAGCACCTTGGATATCATCGAAACAATAAGGTTCACAGAAATATTTGCTGAAATGAAATTGCACAGTACGAAAGGGGCCATTCGATATCAATAATGGTTTTTTTTGTAGGTGTAGGTACTTCGGACATTTGAAGGTCAACTCCATTTTTTAAAATGGATCGGTATTTTTTTTCTGTATCATGAAAGAGGAGCTTAAGGATGTTGAGTCCCTATGAAACATGTTAATGTTAATTGTTCAATAAATAGCTTCTTAATCGTCATGAAATTTTTACACGACCTCCTGAATACTTCATGTAAAAACATACCAAATTTTCAGAATTCTATCATCATTACTTCAACCTCCTTAAGGGTTGAAATAAAAAATGATAAGAAAATTCTGAAAATTTGGTATGTTTTTGTATGAAGTATTTAAGAGGTCGTGTTAAAATTTCACGACGATTAGGAAGCTCGTTATTAAAAAATTAACATTTTGTTAAGAACAATTTTTAAAAGAAATAAAAAAAAATTTATCAATAAACTTCGTTTTGTTTCCGTTGCTTTCAGTATATTGTAGATATTATAAAATTGAGAGGTAAAAAAAAAACTTATTGCAAAGTTACATCAGTTTCCATAAAACAACATTTAATTTGTGAATGTTAATTGTTCAATAACGAGCTTCCTAATTGTCGTGAAATTTTTACACGACCTTTGAAATACTTCATACAAAGACATACCAAATTTTCGGAATTTTATCATCATTTGCGATTTGGGACTCAACATCCTTAATTGTTCAATAACGAGCTTCCTAATTGTCGTGAAATTTTTACACGACCTCTGAAATACTTCATACAAAAACGTAGCAAATGTTCAGAATTGTATTATCATTTGCGATTTGGGACTCAACATCCTTAAAACGATTTCAACTATAACATAAGGTCATTGAAGGTCATAGAAAGTATAGAAAGGCGAATAATACTTACAGTTTCGGCAGTGAATAAAATTACTACGTTCATAGTAAGTGTTCGAAATGACGACCATCAATATCAATGCGTACGCGTTATTATGTACGTTTACACATTTTTTAGAAAGGTACAAAAAGTACAGACTACTACGGACATTCAAACTACCGGTTTGCCTAAGTTTATCACACACATTTTTAAATGTTTGACGCGAACTCATTAAAGTGTCGTTGAAATAGTGTTGATTTTCAGTGAAGTAAACCGTAAGTATTATCGCCTTTCTGTACTTTCTGTACCTGTCTAGGAAATGTGTAAACGTACATAATAACGTACGCATTGATATCGATGGTCGTCGTTTCGAACACGTAATTTTATTTACTACCGAAACTGTAAGTATCATCGTCTTTCTGTACTTTCTATGACCTTCAATCACCTTATGTTAGAGGTCGTTGAACTCGTTTTAAGCTCCTCTTTCATGATACAGAAAAAAAACATACCGATCCATTAAAAAAAATGGAGTTGACCTTCAAATGTCCGAAGTACCTCCACCTGCAAAAAAACTATTATCGCTATCGGATGGCCCCTTTCGTACTGTACAATTTCATTTCAGCAAATATTTCTGTGAACCTTATAGTTTCGAAGATATCCAAGCTGCTAATAGTTATTGGTCCACCCTGCATATATATTTTAGGTGCAGTAAAAAGAAATCCATTATTTTCGCATGAAATTGAAGGCAAAAATCATGGATTTCTTTTTTACTGCACTTAATATATTATCGTTGATAAGTTTCGACACACTTCCCGCACTTTTTCGACCGAAAGTAGTAAAAAAAAAACAAATTTTCGAAATATTTTTCGCAAACTCTAATCACTTTCGTTTTTTTCTCTCGTCCTTTTTGCCCTCTGGATTTTTTATTTCAAACTCCACAGTTCACGATTTACAATGCGTTATTGAAAAACTGCCCAACTTTGTGAAAAAAGGAAATGACGTTGGGCAAAAAACGCAGAAGGCAAATTGGACCGAGACAAATTGGGGCCCTTTCGAATCTCTTGGCCCTTTCGAATCCTAAGAAGAAATTCTTGGGCCCTTTTCCTGGAAATTCTTAGGCCCGAATCCTGAGAAAAAAATCGTTCGCCCTTTCGACTTTAAGAAGGCATTCTCGGGCCCTTTTTTAGACATTTTTAGGACGCAGCCCTAAGGAGACTTTCTGGCTTTAAATTTTTTATTTTAAGAATGAATTCTTAGGTCCTTAGAAGTTCTTAGGCCCGCATCCTAAGAATAAATTCTCGGTCAGAAATTCTCGGCCCTTTTGAGTCTAAGAACAAATTCTTGGGCCCTTTTCCAAAAAATTCATACCCCCGAGTCCTGAATAGAATTTCTCGGCCCTTTTGAGTCCAAGAAAAAATTCTTGGGCCCTTTTCCTAAAAATTCTTAGGCCCGAGTCCTGAGTAGAATTTCTCGGCCCTTTCGTGTCTAACGATAAATTCCTGGGCCCTTATCCTATAAGTTCATATGCCCAAGTCCTCAAAATAAGTTCTCGGCCCTTTCGAGTCTGCGAAGAAATTCTTGGGCCCTTTTCCTAAAAATTCTTAGGCCCGAGTCCTGAGAAGAAATTCTCAACCCTTACGAGTCTAAGAAGAAATTCCTGGGCCTTAGAAGTTCCCCAGCCCAAGTTCTCAGAAGAATTTCTCAGCCCTTCCGAGTCTAAGAACAAATTCTTCGGCCCTTTTCTTAGAAATACTCAGGCCCGAGTCCCAAGAAGAATTTTTTATGTAATTCTTCCGATCTCTCAATTTCTAAAATGTTAAAAAGAGTAAAAAAAAAACGTCGCGGAGAAAGAAAACCATGAAATGTTCACCATCAGCCAGTGAGTGATAAAAGTGGTAGAAAATAATTTAAAAAAGGACGATAGAGTTTGTTACTTTGGGTTTTAAGCACTATTTGGAAAATCCGTTTGTGCTTTTTTTTGGTCAAGATCTTTAATTTCCGTCCCGGTTGAAATTTCAAAAAGTGTGTCGTACCTTTTCACTTGTAGTATATATATATATATATATATATATATTTATATACATTTATATGTATATAAATATATATATAAATATATAAATATATATACATTTATATATATATATATATATATATATATATATATATATATATATATATATATATATATATATATATATATATATATATGTACGAAGATGCGTTATTTCGACATGTAGACGAGAAAACACCGTATTTTACATGACCCCGTCGCGATTAGTTCCAATCTCATAGGCGTCCGATTTGAAAAAATCGACTGGTGTACGTTGGCTCGATTATACATATTTTGTTTGTTCGGCCCGTTACGACGCGGAAAACAATCGAGACGTGTCGCGAAGGGCTCGCGATAGTTCGCGTAATCCGCGAGAACGCGTAAATGTTCATTTTCGGCGTTATTTTCGTTCTTGTTTTTTTTTCCACACCCATTCATTCCAAGGTTCGAGAGTTCGTGTTTCCTTTCGAAAAACGTGATTCTCGGAGAGAGCAAAGGGATGGGGGTTAGTGGGTGGGTGGGTTGATTCGACGCCGCAAAAACGCGATCACACGTAATACTCGTTGACGTTGTTCAGGGCGTCGCATTCCCGTCCCTATACGCAGCTTTCCTGGGTCGAAATGAGTGGCGTACGAACCGTAACGACCTCACGGGGATGATGATGATGATGCTGCTGTTGCTGTTGTTTGTTGATCGAGGCGCCAATCGAGTCCTGAAGGAGGGACGTCTCGATATTGGCACCGCCGTTCGACGAGGGCTGACACACCTGATCGATCTTGGGTGGCCGCGCGCTGTGATCTATGCAGGCGTAGACCGTAGCCTCCTTCGTGTACGGCTTGCCACCCACGAGAACTCCGAGGCCGCTCGTGAACCCACCGAGGCCTCCGAGGCCTCCGCTGCCGAGGCAAGCGAGCTTCGTGTTCGTCTCCCCTGACGAGGTAGTCAGGGTCGTCGGCCTTGCCAGGCACAGCTCCGCGTACGTAACCTCACCGGTCAACTGGAACATTTCCATTGTGAGAGCGCGAAGGCGGGATATTCGTTCGAACGGGAATTAATTGAGGAGTGAGATGCAGTCTCGCGTGATAATGCGTGAAAAAACGAGCATTTTGAATAATTTTTTTTTCATAGTTATTACGTTTGTTTGACAAAAGTGGTTAGACAGACTTTTCATGTTATATTTCAACTTGACTTGTACAAATTTTCGAAGAAAAATATTGATTATCTATAACAATATCGCCATCTTTGTCGGACCCCCTTCGGCGTGTAGTGCTTTGGGATGACCACTATAATACCAAAACCACTCGATGGATTTCGATGAAATTTGGTGTGCTTATTGATAACATTAAAAACTAGTTTTTAATCGGAGCTTTTCTTTTTTTTTTCAAAAATTAACAAAATGGCGGCTTCCGACAGCTAACTTTCGATTTTCGACCAAAAAATCGCTCGTTTATTGTTAAAAAAGAATATAAATTTTCGACGAAAATGAAAATCCTCCGATCAAGGAGTAGTTTTTGATGCTATCAATAAGCACACAAAATTTTATCAAAATCGATCGAGTGGTTTTTGAATTATAGTGGTCACCGCAAAGCACTACATGCCGAAGGCGGTCCAACAAAGATAGCGATATTTATTACAAATAATCAATATTTTTCTTTGAAAATTTGTACAAGCCAAGTTGAAATATAACGGAAAAAGTGTGTGTAGCCACTTTTGTAAAACAAACTTAATTACTAGGAAAAAAATTATTGAAAATGCTCATTTTTTCACGCCTGTGACTGCATCTCACTCCTTAAGCAGTTTTGAGGCATTTGGTATACCGAGAAATTATTATTCTACATTTATCGAACGCGAGTCTCGATATTTCGTCGTATATTTTGGTCTCCAGCCCATGCTTCTGGTGTTACGGCAATCAAGTAAATATTTTGATTTCATAATGTTGTATTTATACGATGATAGAATGAAAAATAATCTAATATCAATAGTCCGAGCGTGGCTCGGTCCAATTAGTAAAAAAATGGGGATGGGGTGCATTTGCATTAAGGCCTTAAGTCACGGTAACGGGTATAAAATCATGTGCGAATTTAACAATTTTATTTCGAATGAAAAAATTATTCACTCATGAAATTAATTACACATCGATTTAGTATGAATATCAGGCTGTTGGAATTTTTTTTTTCGACGTACAAAATAGCGACTACTCGAAACTTCTCGAAACAGCTTTTTTCCAATTGGCGTGACAAATAACTTCAACAATTTTCACTCGATTTACTTCGAATTTAAAAGTTATGTTCCTAATTGCATTTTGCAGAGAATCACGTAGGGAATTTCTGGTTTTTTGAAAACTTTTTATCTTATGAGCAGTTTATGAGCAGTTATAACGAAATTTTTCACTGAAAATTCATTTTTTAAGTTCAAATGCATACAACTTTGGAATAAAACAATCTTTTTAAAATCCCGTATGTACTTCTCTAGGTATTCTAATGTAGATTAACGAGAATTTTTGTTTTTTGTTCTAGGTCAAAAATTGTAGATGCTAAATGTCACGCCGTGGAGCGCCTAAAAAAAGATAAAAGAAAATATTAGTAGTTATTTTGTACATTGAAAAAAAAAAATTCTAACAGCTTGATATTCATACTAAATAGATGTGTAATTAATTTTATGTATGAATCACTTATTCATTCGAAAAAAATTGTTAAATTTGCACACGATTTTATCCCCGTTACTGTGGCCCAAGGTGGCCTTAAGGTGGCCTACTAAATAGATGTGTAATTAATTTCATGTATGAATATCTTTTTCATACGAAAAAAATTGTTAAATTTGCAGACGATTTTATCCCCGTTACTGTAGCCTGTGGCCTTAAAAATCAGGTGTTCAAACCCCACCCCAAGCACCTATGAATCTTTCTACAAAATCTATTTCTTTTTCTCAGGATGCAAAAGTACGAGAGAAGAACTGAACGATCTAGAGTCTCCAAATATGCGATGAAACGTGCCGTAGAAGAAGTCATCAATGGCAAAAGTATTCGAAAAGCGTCGAAAGGTAACAAATTAGATAGAGCTACGCTTTCTAGTTCTTTTTTATGTTTCTCTCGTGAAAAAAACTTCTATTTTCCGACTGACTCAACTAGCCCCGTGGAGTGGCTTAGTTAACATCACCTAGTGGGGGCAACTGAGCCATTTGACTTTTGTGGTATTCGTGTAAGTTTGGTCTAGTAAACAACGTATGTGTTACAGTTTTTTATGTTACATAGCCAAATAAACAACCTATCTTTTTTAAAAGATGCCATTACTTGGCATTTCATTGACTCGGAGTTATACTGCTTAGAATAAAATCATGATAAAGTAACCCTGCTCTGCCCTAGTCATTCGTTTGGAAGTTCATTGTGAAGATGAAACGGTGCAACACTTTCGTAACATACTAGCGAATGAAGTTGTATGCATCAGGTGTTTGTATATGAAGCTGTAGCTGGGAATAGATGGCGTTAGATATATTATTTTCTCGAATCAAAAGTTGGCTTTACACATGATGACAGGTCCATAGAATCCTGACGAAACGCCATAAGTGATATGTGTGCGACGCGGTAACTATCTATTCTAATAGTCTTCACAGTGGCAAGTTTTTGATCCAAATAAGCCACGTTTGCCGGAAGTTATGCTCCATTGTTTCAGCAACACATTTGCCGGAATTTATGCTCCATTGTTTCAACAATTCGCTCGAAAGTTTTGACCATCCACGGTAGATTGCATTCGGCCGCAAAATTAGAATCTGTCCAGACGCCTCAATCGAGCCTTGCTTATCTATCTATTTATCGATCAATCTCATCTTATCCTAAACTTCTTATCTTGATGTAAAAAGATCTTAAACTTGTCAATCTAGCCTAGAAGATCGTCTTATCGACTGACACGAAGGGCCGTGGGCCAGGTCCTTCCCTTGACGCATATTGATGCTTGATTGCTCGATTTTACGGTCAATGTGATCAGCAGCTGACTCTTCGAGTCCGAAACTTTAGGAAATTCGATTTTTCGTCTCACGAAGGATTCGTTTCAAGTACATCCATTTTATTTGCCGCTCGAAAAATGTTGACACGAACATCGCGAATTAATTGCTCTCTCTGTTTTCCTCGCGAAAAAATATCCCGCGCCGTGTATGAATGAATAAAAGTACGAAAAAGCTGACTCGCGTAAAGGGGCCGTTTAGGGAAGTTTGTCGTTTCGTCTCTTCTGTAAAATCGAGAAATGCGAATTCACAGTTAGTGGGGAAACATTTCGGCCCCGGTGTGCTTGCACGAATATTCTCGGACGTCTCGTTAAGCTGGATAAAGGGGACGGTCCGGGCAACGACCTGACGTCTTTATACCGTATTAACGTCATGCTCAAAACTTTGCCAATGCTCCGGACACTACTGAATTATATACAAGTGCACCTACACGTGTATACACGCACATGCCCCTGTACGCACACTTGAATATACGGAAAACGCTGATTTCGACGACATTCGACTTCTAGGACCGTCCTCGTAGTAGCACTGCACGTACCGGAGATTGAGTAAGCTTCAAAATCTTCGAAATAATCTCTGGATCAACCCAGACATATTTATACAAAGATCTTTTCAAGGACTGTCTTGTCCCTAAGCAGACCGATCTGTCCTGTCGGCGATTCTTTCTTCATATATATAAATACAGTTACATATACATAAGGGTTGAACGTATCCTTTCTTCATACACAGGGTGGCGCGAAAAGTGACATCCAAAAAGGAAACTCTATATGACTCAGATAAATACTTATCCGAATTACCCTTATGGTCTACGGGATTTTTTTATTTTTCGAGAAAAAGAATTAAAAAAAAAATTCTGTGTATGCACTTTCCTCGAGATTTTTTTGACTTGTGTTATCGTCATGAAGTGCATTGTTAAGCACTACATAAATGACCTGCTGGCCACTGACGCGAGTGCCTTAGATTTTGATGAAAAGTTAAGCAATAGGTTTGAGAGGTTCAGTCATTAAAGCGTAGATGAAAAAAAAATACATATTAAAGCCTCAATGACGCCGTATCAATGCTCTAAGGTATTCCTTTCGTAATGCTTCAAGATATTCCTTTCGCAGAGGGCCCTATTATGTGGAGGCATAAGCAGCGCCCTTCTGAATCATTGGTAAATTACAGTGGCGCTTAATAAAACTAAGACGCAGTCAATTATTATACGCAACGATGGACTGGAATAAAAAGATTCCCGCAAATTTGGTAGATTTAGTGATTTTTACATTTTCTCTGAAAAGTCGTGGCTACGAAAATTTTTCTACCAGTCACATTTTGAAATTCGGTGACCTGTTTTCTTCTCAATTTCTTCTAATCGTTAAATATTCTGGTTCGTGAAAGGAATATCTTTAAAATTTCTGAGAGGAAAGTACATACTCGAAAGAGAATAAAAATAAGAACCAATGCTACAGAAAGATCCGAAAAAATGATAAAACGCTTTTTTCTCCAAAAGTGAAACGATCGTAGAACGCCTATGAGGATGCTTCGGATGATTGATCCGCGACATTCAAATTTTCCTTTTAAACGTCACTTTTCCTGTCGCCCTGTATATGCACATACGCATGGACACAGTCCTATACTAAAGCCGTACAATTCGTGCAATAACACATACAGCTCTTTGCAAGGAGAACAACGGAGCCCTCAGCGTTGAAATGATCTTTACAGAGTGAGAATTTCGAGTGTCCTCCTTCCCCTGCGGCAACCGCCCCATTAGCGATAAAACTATAACGGGGACGTGTAGTCCGTTGGGTCAAAGTTTCGAGCAAATCCCGTAGGAACGCGGCAAAGATGGGTAATGCGAGCAACCCCCGAGGATTAGATTTCCGCTCTATTGTCCGAGTGCAGCCATCGCGTTTGCTCCATGACATTTTTCAGAGGGAGAGCGAGAGAGAGAGAAGAGAGAGAGAGAGAGAGAGAGAGAGAGAGAGAGAGAGAGAGAGAGAGAGAGAGAGAGAGAGAGAGAGATGGATGGATGGATGGATGGATGGATGGATGGATGGATGGATGGATGGATGCACGGATGGATGGATGGATGGATGGATGGATGGATGGATGGATGGATGGATGGATGGATGGATGGATGGATGGATGGATGGATGGATGGATGGATGGATGGATGGATGGATGGATGGATGGATGGATGGATGGATGGATGGATGGATGGATGGATGGATGGATGGATGGATGGATGGATGGATGGATGGATGGATGGATGGATGGATGGATGGATGGATGGATGGATGGATGGATGGATGGATGGATGGATGGATGGATGGATGGATGGATGGATGGATGGATGGATGGATGGATGGATGGATGGATGGATGGATGGATGGATGGATGGATGGATGGATGGATGGATGGATGGATGGATGGATGGATGGATGGATGGATGGATGGATGGATGGATGGATGGATGGATGGATGGATGGATGGATGGATGGATGGATGGATGGATGGATGGATGGATGGATGGATGGATGGATGGATGGATGGATGGATGGATGGATGGATGGATGGATGGATGGATGGATGGATGGATGGATGGATGGATGGATGGATGGATGGATGGATGGATGGATGGATGGATGGATGGATGGATGGATGGATGGATGGATGGATGGATGGATGGATGGATGGATGGATGGATGGATGGATGGATGGATGGATGGATGGATGGATGGATGGATGGATGGATGGATGGATGGATGGATGGATGGATGGATGGATGGATGGATGGATGGATGGATGGATGGATGGATGGATGGATGGATGGATGGATGGATGGATGGATGGATGGATGGATGGATGGATGGATGGATGGATGGATGGATGGATGGATGGATGGATGGATGGATGGATGGATGGATGGATGGATGGATGGATGGATGGATGGATGGATGGATGGATGGATGGATGGATGGATGGATGGATGGATGGATGGATGGATGGATGGATGGATGGATGGATGGATGGATGGATGGATGGATGGATGGATGGATGGATGGATGGATGGATGGATGGATGGATGGATGGATGGATGGATGGATGGATGGATGGATGGATGGATGGATGGATGGATGGATGGATGGATGGATGGATGGATGGATGGATGGATGGATGGATGGATGGATGGATGGATGGATGGATGGATGGATGGATGGATGGATGGATGGATGGATGGATGGATGGATGGATGGATGGATGGATGGATGGATGGATGGATGGATGGATGGATGGATGGATGGATGGATGGATGGATGGATGGATGGATGGATGGATGGATGGATGGATGGATGGATGGATGGATGGATGGATGGATGGATGGATGGATGGATGGATGGATGGATGGATGGATGGATGGATGGATGGATGGATGGATGGATGGATGGATGGATGGATGGATGGATGGATGGATGGATGGATGGATGGATGGATGGATGGATGGATGGATGGATGGATGGATGGATGGATGGATGGATGGATGGATGGATGGATGGATGGATGGATGGATGGATGGATGGATGGATGGATGGATGGATGGATGGATGGATGGATGGATGGATGGATGGATGGATGGATGGATGGATGGATGGATGGATGGATGGATGGATGGATGGATGGATGGATGGATGGATGGATGGATGGATGGATGGATGGATGGATGGATGGATGGATGGATGGATGGATGGATGGATGGATGGATGGATGGATGGATGGATGGATGGATGGATGGATGGATGGATGGATGGATGGATGGATGGATGGATGGATGGATGGATGGATGGATGGATGGATGGATGGATGGATGGATGGATGGATGGATGGATGGATGGATGGATGGATGGATGGATGGATGGATGGATGGATGGATGGATGGATGGATGGATGGATGGATGGATGGATGGATGGATGGATGGATGGATGGATGGATGGATGGATGGATGGATGGATGGATGGATGGATGGATGGATGGATGGATGGATGGATGGATGGATGGATGGATGGATGGATGGATGGATGGATGGATGGATGGATGGATGGATGGATGGATGGATGGATGGATGGATGGATGGATGGATGGATGGATGGATGGATGGATGGATGGATGGATGGATGGATGGATGGATGGATGGATGGATGGATGGATGGATGGATGGATGGATGGATGGATGGATGGATGGATGGATGGATGGATGGATGGATGGATGGATGGATGGATGGATGGATGGATGGATGGATGGATGGATGGATGGATGGATGGATGGATGGATGGATGGATGGATGGATGGATGGATGGATGGATGGATGGATGGATGGATGGATGGATGGATGGATGGATGGATGGATGGATGGATGGATGGATGGATGGATGGATGGATGGATGGATGGATGGATGGATGGATGGATGGATGGATGGATGGATGGATGGATGGATGGATGGATGGATGGATGGATGGATGGATGGATGGATGGATGGATGGATGGATGGATGGATGGATGGATGGATGGATGGATGGATGGATGGATGGATGGATGGATGGATGGATGGATGGATGGATGGATGGATGGATGGATGGATGGATGGATGGATGGATGGATGGATGGATGGATGGATGGATGGATGGATGGATGGATGGATGGATGGATGGATGGATGGATGGATGGATGGATGGATGGATGGATGGATGGATGGATGGATGGATGGATGGATGGATGGATGGATGGATGGATGGATGGATGGATGGATGGATGGATGGATGGATGGATGGATGGATGGATGGATGGATGGATGGATGGATGGATGGATGGATGGATGGATGGATGGATGGATGGATGGATGGATGGATGGATGGATGGATGGATGGATGGATGGATGGATGGATGGATGGATGGATGGATGGATGGATGGATGGATGGATGGATGGATGGATGGATGGATGGATGGATGGATGGATGGATGGATGGATGGATGGATGGATGGATGGATGGATGGATGGATGGATGGATGGATGGATGGATGGATGGATGGATGGATGGATGGATGGATGGATGGATGGATGGATGGATGGATGGATGGATGGATGGATGGATGGATGGATGGATGGATGGATGGATGGATGGATGGATGGATGGATGGATGGATGGATGGATGGATGGATGGATGGATGGATGGATGGATGGATGGATGGATGGATGGATGGATGGATGGATGGATGGATGGATGGATGGATGGATGGATGGATGGATGGATGGATGGATGGATGGATGGATGGATGGATGGATGG
>OX632356.1:58320569-58363069 GCA_951751655.1 Ophion costatus | reverse complement strand
TTTTCGATTCTGTGCAGCCGAAGGATGGCAAGAAGTGGAGGGAAAATTGAAAAAATTAGGCGTTTCTTCAACACCAGGAGTGAGGTTTTCCACGATGGGAAACAATAATCAACGGTGATCAGGATCCGAACTTATCCGACACAGAACATCACTTAAGTGTTCGCCTCCGATTTCGTCGGAGCTCACATATGTGCTGAAGCATTGACAACTATTAGACACTTTTTTCATCTGCTGAAAAACGTTTTTAAGGACGGACATGACCCTTCATAAAAAAGCGTGTCACCCCTTACTTTCATTTGTTTTCAATTATTATATCGTGGATTTTTCATCGCTTCACATTAGGCGAATTTAAGTTTTTGTTCCATTCAGATCGGTGGACTGCTTGAAGGTGAAACTGCAAAACCATCCCTCGACACGCCTTTCTTTGAGGGGTGGTTTCCCCCTTAAAACGGGTTTTTCGCAGATACAAAAAAAAACGTGTCTAATAGTTCTGAATATTTTATCACGTATATGAGTTTCAACAAAATCGACGGCTGACACTTAAGTGATGTTCCTTGTAAGTTGAGCAGGAATACCCCATATTGTGTGTGTGTGCGTTTGCGTACATATATATATATGCACAATCTATATATATATATATATAAATTGTGCAGCAATTTACGTGAGTCGTCCTCATTCTTCCGCTCTTATTCTTGTTGACGTATCCCCTTTTGGTGCTCGGAACTCGGTCATTCTTGTCTATGTGTTCATATATAAATATATATATAAAATTTGCAACATCCCTACCCCATATATATATAAACGGGGTAAGGGATATTGAAAATGTTCTATATCCATGCAATGCTATTTATCAGCACATCCGGTTGTTTCGAAGACGGTCTTCAACATTCGTTGAAGCGTCTGGTTGACTTTGAGGGACCGAATGGTCTTGGAAGTGGCCTTTATATAAATATGCTTATATACAACCGAAGGTGATTTCAAACCCATTCGAGTTTACGTAATGTTGAGCGTGGAGACACCGGGCTACTTTAAGGACTCTCAAAGTCTTTAAAATTAGCTCCTTGCATACGTATGTATATATGTCATAAGCTAAGAGGAATGTGCAAGCTTGCTATCTTCGACGATTTCCTGAAGATTCTTTGAACCCCTTTTCTCGCCTTCCCGCCACCCCCCCCCCCCCCCCCCCCGCGCCCATTATTGGACGGCAGAATGGCGCCCGCTCGAGCATTACGGGCAAAGCTCGCGAATTATGGCCGTCGTCATTGTGAGAGTTGAATGTTGCGGAATTTCAATTAGGAATTGCTCCCGGATCGGAAGTATAGCGTCCAGGGAATTATTCGACGTTCTGTGTGTGTGTGGGTGGTCGTCGTGGAGACGCGAGTCACGCTGACACACGGCGTGTCAAACGTATTTTGACGCGGAATGTCTCGGGAAGTTGGAATATTTGTGACCAGGTAACATTGTTCGTACGTTTGCGCAAATTCGGGTAGTTTTTGGGGACTTTGAGGGGGAGAAGAAGAAATGACGTCGCAGGAATATTAAAAGGTGGAAACTCACCGGTAACGTTGGATAATTCGTGTAGTCGTTGTGAGCGTAATTGGCCAATCCCTGAAGATGATTGGTCTGTTGGATCGAGAGTGATGTGGCGGGCAACTCGTCGGGGGTGTTCTGCGTTGCCAGGGGAGTCCCCGCTGTCGAACCCGTCAGCTGATAATCTGAATCTTACAATTGAATCGAATATTTGATAAGGACGCAGCTTCGTTCAGTCAATTATTGTCATGGGGACCCAAACAAAGTCATCCACGCCCTAAAAAACGCCAATATTGAAATCGAATATTCAAAGTTGTTTATGAACAAAAAAACAAATAGTTCCCCCCGGTTTTGATGGTCTCATTGCAGTAATAAAATATCAATGATATTGCAATAAATGTGGTGGACTCTTATATGACAAAAGATGGTCCAACATTGATGTCGAATGTCCAAAGATTGTTAAAATAAAAAGTAAAACAAATATTTCCTCTCGGTTTTCATGGTGTAATGGCAGTAATAAAATAGCAATAATATTGCAATAAGTGTAAGCTGTGAGTAGACTTTTATATAAATAAGTGTAGGCAGTAAGTAGGCTTTTACATAAATGTCAGCTGTAAGTAGGCTTTTATATAAATAAGTGTAGGTTGTAAGTAGGCTATTATATAAATAAGTGTAGGCTGTAAGTAAGCTTTTATATAAATAAGTGTAAGTTGTAACTCGGCCTTTATATAAATAAGTGTATGCTGTGAGTAGGCTTTTATATAAATAAGTGTAGGTTTTAAGTAGACTTTTATATAAATAAGTGTTGGCTGTAAATAGGCTATTATATAAATAAGTGTAGGTTGTAAGTAGGCTTTTATATAAATAAGTGCAGGCTGTAAGTAGGCTTTAATATAAATAAATGTAGACTGTAAGTAGACTTTTATATAAATAAGTGTAGGCTGTAAATAGGCTTCTGTATAAATAAGTGTAGTCTGTAAGTAGGCTTTCACATAAATAAGTGTCGGCTGTAAGTAGACTTTTATATAAATAAGTGTAGGCTTTTATATAAACAAGTGTTAGTTGTAAGAAGACTTGTATATAAATAAGTGTAGGTTGTAAGTGGACTTTTATATAAATAAGTCCAGGTTGTAAGTAGGCTATTAAATAAATTAGTGTAGGCTGTAAGCTTTCATATAAATAATTGTAAGTTGTAAGTAGGCCTTCATATAAATAAGTGTAGGGTTGTTAGTAGGCTTTTATATAAATAACTGTAGGCTGTAAAAATACTTTTATATAAATAAGTGTAGGCTGTAAGTGGGCTATTATTAAAATAAGTGTAGGCTGTAAGTAGACTTTTACATAAATAAGTTTAGGTTGTAAGTAAGCTATTATATAAATAAGTGTAGGCTGTAAGTAGGCTTTTATAAAAATAAGTGTAGCCTGTATGGAGGTTTTTATGTAAATAAGTGTAGGTTGTAAGTAAGCTTCTATATAAATAAGTGTATACTGGAAGTAGGCTTATGTGTAAATAAGTGTAGGCTTTAAGTAGGCTTTTATATCTAAAAAATCGCCCAACTTACGCTCCAGCTGGTACACGTTTGGACGTTACGAATTTTTACATACTGGCAAACATTGATGGGCATAATTTTTTTTCGCCGCAATCTAGCACAGCTATTTCTAGATTTATGTACGTAAACGTTTTTTGTTGTTTTTTCTACCTTTGTTAGTTGGCACCACGTCAGGATTTCTGTCGTCAGCGTCGTAAAGATCCTCGGAGCTCGGTGCCGTCGCTTTTTTCACAGGCAAGTCACCGGGTCTCTGCGCCCGTCGTTCACTTCGAATTCTCAGCGCCCCGAGTATTATTATAGTGACGAGAAGTAACGCCGCGACTACCCCTATGAGGGTGCCCAGCAGCGGCGTTATCTCCCATGGTACCGGGGTACCTGTGAACAAAACCCGCACTACTCTCGTCTAGGCACTTCCATAGTTTGCCACGTCGAACATAACGAAAGCTCAGAGAATAAAAAAACAAAGAAAGATGGAAAACGAAGCGATCGGGGATTTGGAGAAAATTTGAAGAGCATGCTATCATATTTGACTATCTTATCGATCGATTGATTTTATTTATCAGAAAAGTTTTTCTTTGTCATTGACGGTTTTGTTGGTTTTAGAATAATTGAGGAATGCGAGCAGAATTTTATTTGTCCTAAAGTAGAAATTTATTATACGCAGAACTATTTTTATAAACAAACATTCTTATAGAATATTTATTTAGCAAGAAAAATAATTTTTTGACCATTGACCAGAATTTTGGACGGAATATTCACTTATCACAGAATATAATTTAATTTATCAGAGAATACAGATTTATTTTCAATGAATTTTTTTCATAGAAATTCATTTTTATACACTACGGATGTTTCATAGAATAAATTGAGAGGTTTTAATTGATCAGGGAATTTTTCAAAGTTGACATAAAAAATTCTGTGTAGCGACGAATAAAACAGTCATCAAAATTCGTCATCTCTTTGCCGCTCTACATTCGCGATTCTCGGAGCCATTCATTATTACAATTGTGGATATGGAAATAACGTATCTGCGCTTGTAGAACGTGCAGCGCAATACTCAATTGACGTTTGTCGACCCAACGATATCTTTCCCCGGAACTCAATATAGGAATTCGATATAAAAAAAATATATATCCAGTTACATTGAACTATCGTGAGATCCATTGAATATAAAGACCAGCAAAGCCACCATGAAAAGGAAAACAATTCCTGGCTCTCCCGTATTTACCTTCGATTTATACTGATACAGAAAAAAGTTCGAATTCAGACTGAGCAAAGTTTATAACATTTTCTATCTTATGACCGGATGATTTTTTCATATTTTATCCGTTTATTGATAAAAAATAAGAAAAGTTGTTTTCCTAAGTCGAAAATTGAACTTTTTTTTTCGACAGTTTGCCACTTTCGGAATTTGCAAAATTTCAAAAATGTCTCCCATAATGCAATAGCTTTACTATTATACTAAAAGTACATTTACGGTTGCATTGATGTTTGTCGATTGAATACACATTAAGCTAAGACGTAAGTAAGTTTTTAGTTACCAATTATTGTTTGTTTGAACATTATGAACGAGTTAGCTCCTAAATTTTGGAAATTTCCGAAAAATCATACTTACCATGATAACTCGAAATCCTTAGACCTTAACCTATCACCCCCTTAAGACTTTGCATCGATCTTCCTAGCACCCTGTATATATATATATATATATAGATTGAGGACAAAATGTTATCCGGTGTGAGCGGTCGGGCTGAGCTAAAGTGCGCGGTTAATTTTTAATCGGGACGAAAAGTGTTTCTGGATAGGTTCCTAGCAGTGCAAGCCCTTATCTCTGATGGATAAAGTCCCTTAGTCTCTTGCCCCCCGACCTCTCCTCTTCACCTCGGAAGCTCGCAGCTTCCGAGCTTACATTAGCATACCCTCGCTGTTTTTCCCGAGTCACTTCGTGACACGAGATCCTCTTGAAAAGAAAAGCTTCTGCTATTTTTTTTTCTCTTACCAAATCTCATCGGATATTCGCCAGACTTTTCGGAACCGTAAATGTGCGCGGCTTTCGCTCATCTACAGCGGGCACATACATTTTTCGTACGTTCGGAGCTCGTTAGTCGGATTTAAAAATGTAGTGCAGCGGCAATCAACGGTCTGCGACTTTGCATAGACACATTTTTCGTATTTTGATTACTTGTATTGACTATAATGATAATGGAAATAATAATAATATTATAATTAAAGTTATTATTACTTTAATCGTTATTAATACTACTACGATTTTGTCCATCGCCGTTGTTAATATTTTACTTCCGTCATGATAAGTAGAAATTTTGTTGACATAAAAATTGTATTGGAGATTTTAACAGGTATGTGCTCGGTAGGTTCCAAAACGAGAGGAAATTTTGAAAAAATGTCTGTGTGTATCTGTAGGCATTTTTTTTGCGCGTGGACGTTTGGAAACCAGCGAAAGGGTTCAGATTTTTCGAGACGTTAAACTTTTCAAGTCCTCGCGTATAAATTTCCTAAAATTGCTGATATCCAGTTCATTTTTTGAACAGGAGTAGAGTATCGTTATTCAAATGTCGTGAAGGAATTTCACGAAAATTAATAAAGAACGTTTAGGGTGTTAAATTTTGACAATCGTTTCACGGTGCAACTTTCTCAAAATTCGGAAAGTTTGAATAATTTTCAATTTAAAAAAATCAAGCGAGTCAATTTATCCGAATTCGGCGAAAGTTTTCAATTTTCAAGTCCGTTTGCATTTTTCAAAATGATTTGGAGTAAAAAAGGACGATAGTGAAATTATTTCATGTACTAAAATATTGTAAAATTGTATAGTGCAATTCAGAAAATTGTATGTTGCTCTCTCGTGCATTTACTTCTCTCCGAAAGACCGTACGAGCAGGCTAGTACTTTTCGTAAAGCTTCCTCTACAAGAAGTCCGAAATCGAAGACGAAATAAATTTAATGAGAAGCAATTTGCAGGTTATTGTTATTAAAATGACTATCCCTACTCCACCAATCATTATCTCCATCCCCTCGAAACCAATAGATACTTGTTCGATCTAACATCCCCAAAAAAGTGCCCGACGAAAAACTGCTCCCGACATGTTACAGCACACAGCAAGAAATGCACTCGCAAACGATTTTAAACCAATCGTAATGTGATCTCCTATACGACGATCGCGTTTTCACGTGGATTCGTCCAAACTGTTCATCCGAAATATACTCAGCAATTTTCTCACCCGTTTCTGGCAACAGATGCTTTTCTACAATATACCCTGTCACCTAGACATCTGCGAAAGTGTTTCATTCCCGTATTTTATTTGCTCTCCCTAGCCCCCACACAGACGCGTTTCGATCCTGAGCGCAGCGATTAATTTATTCCGAATAAAGGTCGAGTTCTCGTGCTCTCTCCGCCTCTCTTTCGTGCTTCAATGAATTTAATCTACCGCGAGAATTGGAGAAAAAATAACGTGTATATAAGAAGATCGAAATTGTCGATTTTTTTCACACACACACACACACACAAACACACACACACACACACACACCCACACACACACACACACACACACACACACACACACACACACACACACACACACACACACACACACACACACACACACACACACACACACACACACACACACACACACACACACACACACACACACACACACACACACACACACACACACACACACACACACACACACACACACACACACACACACACACACACACACACACACACACACACACACACACACGCGCACGCACACACACACACACGCACACACACGCACGCACACACACACACACACACACACACACACACCCACACACACACCCACACACACACACGCACACACACACGCACGCCCGCCCGCACGAACGCACGCACGCACACGCACGCGCACGCACGCACGCACGCACACGCACGCGCACGCACGCACGCACGCACACGCTCGCACGCGCACGCACGCACGCTCGCACGCGCACGCACGCTCGCACGCGCACGCACGCACGCACACGCGCGCACGCACGCACGCACGCACACACACACACACACACGAACGCACGCACGCACGCGCACGCACACGGGCGCCCCCCCCATATATATACATATATATATATATATATATATATATATATATATATATATATATATATATATATATATCTTTCCCTTTTGACTTTTAAAGATACTCCTCTCGACTCGATTTCCCGACCCGTTTCATCACCTATATAGAATACGTCCTTTGGCGATATGCCAGAGCTTCACGACACTCTCTCTCTCCCTCTCTCTCTCTCTCTCCCTCTCCCTCTTTCTCTTTCCACTCGTTCGACAGGAGCCAAGATCTTTTGTCACCTGCTCGAATCTCTCCGCCGGCTCAGGCTTTAGCCCCACTCGTATATACCGAGTATCATTGATTTCTTTGACAAGGAACCGGGGAGTTGTTCTCCCCCCCCCCATGGAGAGACAAAAGCGATATGGCTATCAAATTTCGCACCCTCGTCCTCTCATCATCATCTCATCTTATTTTCCTTTTTTTTCATAAAAAATCCGTACCTACTGTTCGCTCGTGAAAACGTGTACTTGTCCCACGATTTAAAAAAGCTATCGTTCGGGTCCGATCAATTTGCGGGAGAAAAATGTATAAAAAGTTAGATCGTTGAAGAATGAAGCATTGATCAATCGGAAGACTTTGAACGACATGGGCGAAAAAAAGAAGAGAGTTCCCAGGGGCTGTAAAAAAATCTCAGCCATTGAGGTCGTTTGGTAAAGGAAGAAGAAAATTACTCCCCGATCGCGAGGCGATCGATTCGAGACGGAATATCCTGTATTATATCTGTGTCTGGCAGGCTGATCCGATGAGGGCGCGAGGGAAAGGCGTTATATAGATGAACTGGACACGCTTCGCGTGTTGAATCTCGGGACGAATGTCTCTTTGAAATCCGAGATATTCATTAAATGCAGCGATGGCCTTATTTATTAAAGTACTCGTCTCTTTCTCTCTCTCTCTTCTCCCCCTCGTCCTATATATATATATATAGTTTCTCCCTAATTTTTTATGCTGCCCGTATACCGTAACACCGCCCCTTCTTCTTGTCCGGCAAACTTGAACCCTTCTGTTTCTCGTCGCCTTGGCCTCCCTTACTCCTCCCTCTCTATTTCCCTCCACCCCTCGCTCTGTCTCTCTTTCTTCCTCTTCGTATCTTCGCCGACATTGCCTCGTCGACGCTTTATGAATCTCTAACTAACGAGCTCCGAGTGAGCCAGCCCATTCGACGACGATATATATATATATACTCACAGATATACATACAACGATGATGAGATTTCGAATCTCTCAAAGTACGTAGCTCAAAGCCTAGAGTTTTCGCAGCACGCGGGCTATACATATACCGTATATATGACGAACTAAGAGCGAGACGAAATCAGCATTTTGCTTCATTATTTTTTAAATAGAGTCTCGGGATTTTTGCCCGAGTTCGCCGCGGAAAACAGGCGCAGAAAATTGCGAGAAAAACAGAGCCAATAGAACGCTTTGCTCTCTCGCATTTACATACGGGATATTCCACGCTATTTCACCTAGCTCGTTGACCCCGACCATTTTTTATTAACCCGATTTTTTTTTTGTAAAATTGTACCTCATGAAACGAGTATCCACGCCAGTTTTTAGATGTTTATCTCTTCTCTTTCGGGAGTTCTAATTTTCCGAAAAATGTTTTGGAAGCCTTTTGGAAACGTTTAAACGCTGTAACTACTGAACAAAAAAAAAATATTCCGAACGAAACATTTTTTTTTTCGTTAAATTCAGCACGAATTAAAAATAGACCGGTTTTGGCGTGACGAAGCCGATATGGAAATCACAAAATCATTGAGAGTGTTATCGAAGATTAAAATGATAAACATCTTCTAAAAAATATGATTAATTCGAAAAAAAATAGAAGGAAAAACTGGCCCATAATGAGATTAGTCTTGAAAATCATAGAATGGGTCACTCTATTTTGGAGAATTTTTTGAAAAAAAATAAAAAATGGTAATCATTTAAAAAAAATAGGTTTCACTTTACAAACGAAAAAAAAACATTGACATTGATAATTGATGATTTGTTCATATTTTTAAACGAAAGTATGCTTAAAAATGGTAAAAAATGATATAGTGACATTTGTCGATATTTCAATTAGTTTCGGAGTTATCAGCCGTTAAACGTTTCCGAAACGTCCGAAATCGACATTTTTCGGAAAATTATAACTCCTAAAAAGAAGAGATGAAAATCTAAAAATTGGTGTGGATATTCCTTTCATGGGGTACAATTTTACAAAAAAAAAACCAGGAAAACCAAAAATGGTCGGCTTCCCGGGCTAGGTGAAATGGCGTGAAGGTCCCATATATATGCGTGTGCATGGAAAAAGGTGATATCGAAGTCATTCCACTGTGAGAACCGTCCTCCTGGTAGCGTCTCCATATTCAACAAAACAAAAAATGTCTTTGAAGACACCGCTAGATAAATATGGGAATATTCATAAGGTCTTTGTAGCAACAGCCTCCTTTTTTTTAAAGATCAATCAATCAATGAAAATCACACGCCAAGGCATCTTATGGATTGAACAATTGTAGAATTGTTACAATACAATTCTACAATTGTGTTCCCCTTCATAAGAAAGTACTCCATCTTGACCAAAGCATATCAATTCTGCCAATCGAAGAAAAATCATTTTTATTCGAATTTCTTAGAAAAATGTCCAGCCGATCTGCAAGGCAATTTAAAAATCGCTGATAGGATTGAAAACGCCTCGAAATTTCAGCGTCGCCTTATATCAGTTTGTCAGTGAAAATGGAGTACCCACAAAATCAATTATTCCGCATCAGACCAATTGCACCTGTTTTCAATACCCTAAACCATAATTTAAAGCTTAAAAGAAAAAAAAATCGCTTTTCTCGAGTCCCTTGACCAGCTCTCCTCGTGCACGAAATTCACATAAATCGCCCCCCCCTCCCCCCTCACAAAATTACGATAATTCACGATGCAAAATTCTCACGTCAATAATGGAACGCGACATTTTTTTGGTTTAATTGCAAACAAAAACAAAAACAACGAACGAAGGAACAAAGGGGGAAAAAATATAAAGATTTACAAGAGTTCGGAGCTTCGAGACTTACCAGTCTGTTTTTCGGCGACTTTAAGGGTGAAGCCCTCGAGTCTCGTTGTGTCGCTTCGTCCTTTTGAATTGACCGCGTAGAGCTTCATGCTGAGTATTCTGCCGGGTTTGAGATTGTGCACGGTGAACGCGGCGTTTTCCCTCGATGTTTCGTTCGCCTGCAGTTCATCGGTCTGTTGATCGTATACCTCGAGAACGAAGTGTTGGGTCTGACCACCGTCGAAACCCGCCGTACACTCGACCGAGAGCGACTCGGTCGTTTGATTCGTCAGCGTGCAGTTGTAAGGCGCCTCGGGTTTGCCTGTGAACGATCCGACCGCGACAAAGCGACAAACGCACTCGTTACTCGATTTTCATCACTCGCGAAGACATTGAAGAGCTGGGCTTGGGCAAAAGCTCTGGCGTTGCGGTCGATTTGAGGAGTGAGATGCAGTCAGAGGCGTGAAAAAACGAGCATTTTCAATAATTTTTTTTTTATAGTAATTAAGTTTGTTTTACAAAAGTGGTTGGACAGACTTTTTATGCTATATTTCAACTTGACTTGTACAAATTTTCAAGGAAAAATATTAATTATTTATGACAATATCGCCATCTTTGTCGGATCCCCTTCGGCATGTAGTGCTTTGCGGTGAACACTATAATTAAAAAACCACTCGATGGATTTTGATGGAAATTGGTGTGCTTATTGATAGCATTGAAAACTAGTCCTTTTACGAAGCTTTTTTTTCTTTTTCAAAAATTAACAAAATGGCGGCTTCCGACAGATATCTTTCGATTAGAGACGAAAAAATTGCTCGTTTATTGTTAAAAAAATAGAAATTTTTAACAGGAACGAAAATCTTTCGAGTGAGGACTAGTTTTTGATGCTACCAATAAGCACCCCAAACTTCATGAAAATCCATCGAGTGGTTTTTTAATTATAGTCGTCATCGCAAAGCACTACATGCCGAAGGGGGTCCGACAAAGATGGCGATATTTTTTATAAATGATGAATATTTTTCTTTGAAAATTTGTACAAGTCAAGTTGAAATATAACATAAAATGTTTGTGTAACCACTTTTAGAAAACAAATTTAATTACTATTAGTAAAAAATTATTGAAATTTTTCACGCCTCTGACTGCATCTCACTCCTTAAAAACTAGGTGACAAAAAGCTACGAGAAATGGAGGAAGACGAAAACGCGAGGTGCTTGGGGTAGGCCACGGTAACGGGTATAAAATCATGTGCGAATTTAAACATTTATTTCTCGTATGAAAAAGTGATTCACTCGCAAAATTAATTACACATCTATTTAGTATGAATATCGAACTGTTAAAAAATATATATATATATTTTTTTTGATGTACAAAATGGCCGACTACTAATATTTTCTTTTATTATCTTTTTTCCAATTAGCGTGACAAATAACTTCAACAATTTTCACTCGATTTACTTCAAATTTAAAATTTATGTTCCTAATTGCATTTCGCAGAGAGGTACGTACGGAATTTCCGATTAATCGAAAACTTTTCATTTCATGAGCAGTTTTATACGAAATTTTTCACTGAAAATTCATTTCTCAAGTTCAAATACCTACAACTTTTGAATAAAACAATATTTTTTAAATTCCGTACGTGCTTCTCGAGGTATTCTAACGTAGATTGACGAGAATTTTTGTTTTTTGTTCTAGGTAAAAAATTGTGGATGCTGAATGTCACGCCGCGAAGCGCCTTAAAAAAAAATAACAAAAGAAAATATTAGTAGTTGGCCAATTTGTGCATCGAAAAAAAAAATGTCTAACCGCTTGATATTCATACTAAATAAATGTTTAATTAACTTTATGAGTGAATCACTTTTTCATACGAAAAAAAAATTCTTAAATTCGCACATGATTTTATACCCGCTACTATGGCCTAACCCCTTAACTAGTGTACAACTATCTAATTCAATCATTCCTTAGACTCTCTTTCTCTCTCGCTGCCCGCCTTCTTATTTTGCGTCCCGTGAGAAATAATCGACAAACGAAAATTCCACACAACGGGACTCTTGATGTTTTGCGATAAAATATTGCTTCGAGGCCGCAAAGTCAAATCAACAGTTCGTAAAGTTTGCCCAACTTGGAATCAAAGCGGCCCGCGTAATCGCTCTCTTTGCCCGGAATTCTTTTCACTTCGTCGGCTACGAGCCGTAGCTCATGTAAGTAAGATGCATTGATTATATATATATATATACACACACATATACTGCCAGCCAAAAGTTTGGGCACACTCGTCGAAATTTCTTGCCGCACTAAAAGTTAGATAGCGGACTCAAAAATGAAGCTAATTGAATTTCCCGAACGGCGTCCCAAAAAGGACGAACTTGCCTTTATTGTGCTTTTTTTAGAAAATTCTCTACGATTTTTTTTCGCCCTGGTACACACTTTTGAACGTGGCCATTTTTCGCCTATTTTGTGCCGCCGAAAGTTAACTGCAAAGTTTGTGGATTTTTTTTTCCTGGGTCCTTTCCATGGTAAACTTAAAAAGGATATCAAAACCGACATTTTTGTTTTTTAAAAAGTCTCGTACCATCTTTTTTCGCCCCAGTAGTGCATTTTTAGCTAAAAAGGACATGTTGTAGAAAAAAAGCGTTATCGAAGATCCTTAGGGTCTCAGAGGAAATGACAAGGGGCAAAAATTACATGGGTTCGCACTGGAGTGGCTAGAATTTCTTTAGAATTTTTTTTGAACATTTTTCTTTTACTATTTATGGTTGGAACTTCGATGAGCGGAGGGGCTCCACTTGGGAATTATGGGGTCTAGGACGATGTGTTAAGAAAGGAAACTTATTTACATTTTTATTTTGAATTAACTACAGGTTTTTAGATTAACAAAAAAAATCGTTGCATCTTGGAGAATATCGTCGCCAGTTGGTTGTTGTTTCTCGAGAACTACCGGATTTAAGACAAAATATGGAGAAAAAAGTTGTAGTTTTTTTTTAATTTTAGATTCGCTGACATTTTTCCAGATGTCTTATTCAAAACTTTTTTTCCGTGATTTGCTTCGCATATAATGAAGTGCTTTTTGACCCTTTTCACAAATCCAGCACCACAAAACTTTAAACTTTTGGACTTACTTTTCAACGCAAAAAAAAATGGCCAATCAAGTCTCTCACGGCCTCTATATGAGTTTTTCATTGAAGAAATATTCTCCGGGTTCCACCGGAAAATGTTTTAAAAAAATCGAAACAATGGTAGTTAATTAAAAATAAAAATGAAACAAATTTCCTTCATATAAAAAAAAATACATATATATATATAAAATAGGTAGATGATAAGGAAAACCTCGACCAAGTTTTAGCCAGTATCAGCTATTTCAAGAAAAAACTCGTTTTTTTCTCATTTCAGATCAAACGACGGGTGGCCAAAATCACGTACACCGTTGAGCCCCTCACGTTCAAAGGTCCTTCACGATATTGTTTATAATTTCTTCAATTATTCACATTTTTAAATGAAATTTGGTACACAATTCTATTAATGCCCATACTAATTAATTTCCGAACAATTTTTCGATCATCTTACTTATTCCTTAAGAATTATTTTTTTCAAATAACCCTGTTTTTTGCGTCGTCACAATGGCCCAACCCGTTAAGTGGAGGACCTTAGTGGAGGATTAAAAGCTCACCTCCACTCCGTAAAAAGGGAAGCCCTTTTTTCTATCGGCCTCAAATGTAGATCACATCCAAACAAAAACCTATGGTCTACCTTATGACCCTAGGATGACCTTGAAATACGAAAAAAAAAAATGAAAACCGAATGACGTTTGTATTGCATGTTCAAAGTTTTGTTTGGGTAAGTATACACGTACGTGTTTTCACGTGTACGGTCTATCGGCCTATCGATTTTTCTTCGGACATTCGAATGTTCAGGGCACGAAAGGCAAAACACCATGTATCAGCAAAGCGATGTAAAAGTCGTCAAACTCACCAGCTGGTATAATGCGATAGGCGCAAGCAGTCGTCTGTGTTCCGGGGGTGTTGCTCGCCCAGCACAATACCATTCCGTAGTCCATTTCCGTGACGGGCCGGTACTTGAGAACGCTCTGAGTGTGCCGCGTCGAATTTTTGTAGCGATCGACAGGAACGTCGATCAATTCCTCGGTATTGTTGAAAGCCCACCGGAAATTATTCGGCATCGGGTAAGCTTCGACTTTGCAGAGTATACGAGCTTCCTCGAGGCGAGCTACCCCGTATACGTGCTGCTGATCGGGCAGGCAAATCGGCTTGTCTGTGCGAGGTACGAAAAAATTGCGTTTCGGTCGATGAGGGCGCTGGATAAGGCGATAACGATTGGGTTTGAACCGATGATGAATAGACTTTAGTCGTAAGCGGAAGCTTGTAATGTCATAGGTACGATTTCTTTTTATTGCATACTTTTATAGCCTAGGGTCTTAATATTAATTTGAAAAAAAGATTTCGTGTAAATTTCGAAAATTGCTCGAGTTCGGTGGACTTTAGATTTACCTTTTTTTTTTCGAATGTTTTTTTTTCAATCAAACGGTGTGAGTCGTGTCTCAAAACGTATTCCTCTGTTTCGCATCAAATTAGCGTATAGCAAATGTGCATATGGTTTATAACATTTTCCGGCTGCAGTTCCGAGAAGGACATACCTCCGATCAATTTGGAATTTCGCGTACCCGTGTATTTTGACTCGCTGATTACGAATATGACGGTGAAAATATCCGGAAATTTGATTTTGATGGTTGAAACTCACGAAAACTGAATTTTTGGAAGTTTTTGTACTTTATTTTACCAAATGTTGATCTTAGAGAAAAATATTTCCAGCAAAAGTTGTAGCCTATCAAAGAATTGATCTTTTATATTCTATACAGTTTTTGTCTAAAACGATTCGGTTTCGAGAAAATTGGGATAATGGTTAAATAAGTACATTTTGCTAAACTCCATTAGTTTCGATATTATCTACTTACGCATTTTACCGCGGGAAGGTTGGAGTTTGTTTGGGTTTTCTTGTTATGTTGTGTGTTGTTTGGGTTTGTTTTTTTTGTCGTGTTGCGTGTTTTTTAAGCATGTGCATAGTGTTAAAGACCAAACCGCAACATTCTCGCGTTAAAGTGCATAAGTAGATAATATCGAAACTAACCGAGTTTAGAAAAATCTACGTTTTGGAGCATTATCCCATTTTCTCGGAACAGATTGGTATTGGACAAAACTTGTATAAAACATAAAATAATAATGTTTCTATAGGCTACAACTTTTGTGAGAAACATTTCTCTCTAGGATCAATATTTTTCACAATAAAATAGAACAACTTTTTAAAAAATCAGTTTTTGTTAGTTTTTACCTTGAAAATCAAATTCGCGGGTATTTTCACTATCACATTCGTAATCAACGAGTAAAGATACATGGGTACACAAAATTCGAAATAAATCGTAGGTATGTCCTTTTCGGAGCTTTATCACATTATTCATGTATAGCTAAATCGTGTAAAAAGTGTTCGTCAGTTTGTCAGTGACTTCCAGATCGGTGGTGTCGACATTTTTTTGATTACTTGGCGTTAATTAATTAATTATTATGTTTATTAGATTCGGGGATTATTAACGAGAGTCGTTTTATAGATATACTATATGTATATATTTGATATTTAAATTGCCAATTGAGTGGTGTTAATAATTTGTAGATAAAAGAGAAATAGTGTCCTAAAGTAAACAAGTGTCACTTTTTTCTGTTTCATTACATACATGAGGTATTCCACTTGAATCCGGTGGACTTTTTCCCTGACCCCGCCAATTCAATTTACTGTTTTAAAATCTGATTCCATCGACTCTAAAAGACACCTTGAATTGTTTTAACATTTTTCGAATTAGCCCATAGTAAAAAAAAAAAATCCGAAAAACGCCCCGATTTAAAAATCTGAAAAATTTCCCAAAAATGCGTGATAATATGTAAAAATTTTCAAGCTATCACCCGCAGTGGAATTATGATTTTTTCTGTGCTGAAGACGACTTCAATTGAAATTAATACCAGAACTTTTTGACCGCTAGGAAAAAAATCACTTTCACTGCGGGTGATAGCTTGAAAATTTTTACATATACTCATGCATTTTTGGGAATTTTTTCAGATTTTTAAATCGCTGCGTTCTTTTTCGGAAAAAACAAATTTTTTTGACTAAGGGTTGTTTCGAAAAATGTAAAAAAATGCAGGGTGTCTTTTGGAGTCAATGGAATCAGATTAAAAAAATTAATCGAATTGGCAGGGTCATAAAAAAAGTCCACCGGATTCACGTGGAATACCTCTTATATCATATATATTCATGTATAAAGGTCAGTAGATTTCGAGGTCCCAGAAGACGTCACTCCTAGTTCAAGCCAATAGATGACCAGCCACTCATAGTCTAGACTATAAATATCACTTACAGCCTGTACCAAAATGATATCACGTAGCTCTCTCGATCTGTTACGATTCGTGAAAAAAAGGCCGCCTGGCCTGCCCCCTGGTCACCCCCAAACAAAAATATAATTCTTGCGATCTCGCGATCGGCTACGTGCCAGAGCGAAAAGCAATTAAATACACCGAGACGCATCTAAACTCCGATTTTGTCAGCGCGTAGTATTGGATATATAACGGTGAAAAGAGATACACAGAGGGAGAGAGAGAGAGAGCGAATGAGAGAGGATAACGAGAGATAGACTGCCGGAAAGAGAGTTTACGTAAAATTTATTAAAACTCTCATGGACAGGGTAAACGAGGGAGGTATCGAATGGATTTTTGGTCGGAGGTTTTGGTCGATTGAGGGCGAGGCACTGGAGGGGTGGGAGAGATGTTCGAGTTTACACTTTTTTTTTCTTCCGTCTCTCTGTCCCTCGTATCGTTCGAGGTCCTCGCGTTCACCGAACACCGGAAGATCGATGGGCATTATTCCCGCGTTCAAATAGTTTCCCTGAACGGGTATAAAGTTCGTCGGTACGGAATAATTTGTCGGTTTTTTCCCTTCGCAAAGCTTCACTCTCTCTCTCTCTCTCTCTCTCTCTCTCTCTCTCCTGCTCCTGGCACGAGCTTGTCAGCTAGTGTGTGTTTTTTGCTTTTGTGTTTATTTTTTTCCATTCACCACGATGTTCCCGCTATCCGGCTCATGCAGTTGCGCCTGTTTTTTATTCTCCAGAAAAATTGCACCCCCCATCAAGCTATACCAAGAGAGAGAGAGAGAGAGAGAGCGAGAGCGAACAAGAGAGAGAGAGAGAAAGGGTTGGTTCTCGTTACATCGGCGATATCGAGAGATGATTTTTTTTATATCCCTCTCACTATGGACTGTAATCAATCAACGCTCCGGGGCCGAGTGTTTTCAGTTACCCATCATGTCACAGTTATTGATGAAAATCTGAAATATTTACTCCCTTGTATGTGATATTTGTGTTTTTGTTGCGTGTCACTTTCTTTTTTTTGTTCGTTTTTCACTATTCGGTTTACAGCGGAGACGAATGTTCATAGATCGATTAGCAGTTCATCGTATAAGGTACGAATTTTTCGAGCCTGCTTTGAGAAATATGAAGTCAGTGAGTATCACAGCCATTGTGATACTTGTGCTTTCTTTTTTCTAGTCTTATTCGATCATTGTCCGCTTCCTAATTTCATCTTTCGATTTTTCGTATTTCCGATTTTTGTTCTTCGATTTATTCTATTTTTTAATTTGTATTCTTTGATTTTTTGGATTTTCTATTTTCAGCTGAACGTAACGGCTGATGACGTAATGACACGTATCAACATTTCATTACGACTTTGTTATCACTGTCGTGATTATTATTTTTTTCCTAATTATCGTCTATCGTGTATAGGTCTTCGTATCCGAACGCCATTATGATTCGTATTTTTGTTCTTGTTATTGTGACTATCGTTATTATTAGGATTTTCGTTCTCCTTCGTCTTATTTTATTATCGTCATCATTATTAATGATATTGTATACTCACACATTATTTTGAGCTCCACAATGTTGCTGTTACCGTCGCCCTCGACGTTCGACGCCACGCAGGTGTAGTTGCCAGCCTGTGATCGATTGACCCTTCTCAGGGCTAGACTGTTCGGCTGAACTATGACACCGTTGTTCACGTTGTGCTGAATAATTTTCCCCTGTATCACACGATAAGAACGAAATGAACAACGGAGATAAACGAGATCGTTCATCACTCTATCATTGATCTTCAGCTGAATTCAGCGATAGAAGAAAAAGAATTGTTCGAAAAATAATCAAAAGATCCAAATTCTAATAGAGCCTGAGAATTTTCGAGAAACGATTATTTTTTTCGGGAATATTGAAATTCTTTTTAATCTGATGGAATAGTATAAAACCAATTAATTTCAAACTGCTGTATGACTTTTCAACGAATTACTGCATCCACCGATTGCTACGTCCGGTCAGAGGATATTTTCCGAGGATGTTAACTTTTTTTTTGCCGTTTGATTCTTCTTTACGAATTAATCGGCTGGCAAGGCGGGGGAAGCAGACTTCGGAAGTGGTAAAGAATAATCTTTACAATTTATCTGCTTCCATGTATGGGCTATCCCACGCCTATCAATCTATTTTGTTCTATGTATGGGCTATTCACCTAGCCCGTGAAGCTGAACCCTTTTGGTGTTCCTATTTTTTTTATCCACGATATCCACGCCAATTTTTAGATTTTTATTTCTTCTCTTTCAGGACTTATAATTTTCCCAAAAAAATGTCGATTTCGGAAGTTTTGGACACGCTCAAACGTTGATAACTCCTGAATTAATTGACGTATCGACACATGTTCCTATATAACTTATATAGTATTATTTTCATTTTGAAGCTTACTTTTGTTAAGAAATATTTTAAAAAATACCAATTATTAATGAGAACGTTCTTACTGCTTCTAAAGTGAACATTATTTTTTATAAAGAATGCTGCTTTGCTAATTTTCTTCAAAAAGTTCTCGAAAATAGAGTGACCCATTGTATGATTTTTAAGTCGAGTCTCATCGTGGGCCCATTTTTATTCGAATTAATCATATTTTTTTGGAAGATTTTTATCATTTTAATGTCCAATAATGCTATTAATGATTTTGCGATTTCCAATTCAACTTCGACAAGCCTAAAACGGTTTATTTTTAATTTGTACTGAATTCAAAGAAATTTTTTACCATGATTTTTTTCCGTCAAATTCAATACAAATTAAAAATAAACCTTTTCAGGCCTGTCGAAGCAGAATTAGAATTTGCAAAATCTTTGATAGCATTATTGGACATTAAATTGATAAAAATCTTCTAAAACAAATATGAATAATTCGAAAAAAAAATTGAAGGAAAAATGGGCCCACGATGAGACTAGTCTCAAAAACTATAGAGTAGGTCACTCTATTCGAGAGAATTTTTTGGAAAAAATAAAAGAAGGTGATCATTGAAAAAACAGTTTTCAATTTAGGAGCAAAAAAACGTTGACATTGATAATTGATAACTTTTTTTCATATTTTTTAACGAAAGTATGCTTCAAAATGAAAAAAAATTATAGAATGACATTTGTCAATATCTCAATTAGTTTAGGAGTTCAGCCTTCAAAGGTTTCCAAAAATCCACATTATTTGGAAAATTATATCTCCTAAAAGAAAAGAGATAAAAACCTGAAAATTAGTGTGGATATTCCTCTTATGGGATACAATTTTACAAAAAAAAAATTAGAAAAACCGAAAATGGTCAGTTTCATAGGCTAGGTGAAATGGCATGGAATTTCCCATATATATATATATATATGTATATTTACGTATAAATCAAGTAGAACTCACATTGTGTCGCCAGACGACCTTGTAAGCCTGAGGGTTCGCGTGTACCTTGCACTCGAAATAAACGTCGTCACCCTCCTCGATGTCGTGCGGATTCATGTTGGAGCCAAGTTCGAGAAGAAGGGTTGGCATAACTGGTGGAAACGAAAAGACCAATATAACAAAAGTGGAGCTTAAATTCTGATATATATTTATAGGAAGATATATATATATATATATATATATATATATATGTGTGTGTGTGGGTGTGTGAAATAAATACTCATTGTGTGGGAGCGTTGGATAACACTCACGAAATAAAAAACCGCCATGAGTACCCGGGAAGTGAAGGAGTGTGGGATAAAAGATAGAGAGAGAGAGAGGTGGGCGGGAGAGGGAAATGGCAAACAATAGGGAGTTTGTTGGTCCAACGCGAGGAGAAGTGAAAGAGCCAAGTGGTGAAAGCGGAAATATAAAAGGGAGAGAAAAAAAACGAAGAAACGGGACGAGGGAAAAGAAGGCAAAGATAAATAATGTAGACTGGAAGGAAAATACGGCGAGTCGTTCGAAATTTTTTTTTCTCTTTCTCTTTTTCCATGTGTCTGTGTTCCCTATACTTTTTCCCTTCATTTTAAGGCAACTTTCCGTGACGCGAGAATGAACCCAACAGCCCTTCGTGGGTCCTCGCCTCTTCGGCCCTCCACCCTTGTTTTTTCACTGCGGTGGTGTGCGCGACGATGTCAAGCGTCATAATGACGTCTCTCACCATGCGTAAACGGTCGAAACGTTTTGCCGTTTTTTCATCTTCATCCCTAAATCCCTCTCTGCCCTTTTTTTTCCTCTAAAAAAAAATGTTCAACCGTAGCGAGCGGTATAACGAAATTAGCGCGAGTACGCGACAGAAGTGAGCCTGGCCCCGTCGTGCAAATCGCGCTATCGTTACGTTTTTCCAAGCCGCGTTGATTCGTCTGTCTCGTTATTTCGACGATTACTAGGGTGCGGAGCATTCTGCAAATTTGCCTCCATCCACTTAATACTCGGTCGCGCACGATGGCGTAATCCACCGTCATCGCGTTGGCTCCGGTCGCGTACATACGCGATCGCGTGCCCCACGTGCAATGAGTTCCGCGCCTTTTCATCTCTGTCGCCGGATCGTTTGATCGCGAGATGGGCGAGCTCGAGGGCTTTTAACGCGTTTAAATACCAGCAGCAATAATATACGCGCCCACGCACACGTTTATAGACATCGCCGTTGCGTATGCGAATCGCCGATCGGCAGCGCACGTGTACGCGAAATAAATAAATGCGTGCAGAGGATGCAGCAGGCTGAAGCGCATTTTAAGATGTTTTTCGAGAATAAATTGTGGATTTAAAATTCTGAACTGAATGTACAACATAGCAGACTGAGATTTGAGGATAGGAGCCGAAATATTCGCCTGGGGTATGGAACATTCTGGAAAAACAATTGAAGCATCGTTGAAGGGGGCATGGTTCTCTGGAAAGTTCAAAGTACCGTTTTCGCATATTGTTATAGTCCCGGCTGGAAATTCAGTTATGGCGCTAATCACGCTCGGATGAGGTTGCCTGACTGCGGTTATATGGCGCTAGTATGGCAACCTGATCACGGCGTGAACAAAAATGTAACGCTGTTCCTGATAACGGCGGGATCTGGCAGCCTGATTACGTCCGAATCTGGCAGCCTGATTAGACCACCATCTTGGCGCCTTACGATGGCGTGTATATGGCTGCCTGATCGGATGTATTATAGAAAATATACAGAACGAATAACACCACTTTTTTTGTTTATTGAATATTTAACACCAAGTTACATCTGAACAGTTTGACAACAAAACATATATTTCTGAACTTATTGACAGTGTCGTTGGTTGTTTGTTTCTTTAATCTTATTTTTATTAATTGTTATTATTCTTATATTTATTATTTCTATATATTTATTATTTCTATATTTATTATTTTTATATTTATTATTTTCATATTTATTATATATATTTTTTTGTTTATATATTTATTTCTCTCTCTATTTTATCTCTTTTTTTGTCGTTCTGAGCGGTGCCCGTCCCAGTCCTTCGCGTCGTTCAGCACCTTGCCGACAGCTTGCTGGATTTGTTTGAGTGTCGCGCACTTCCTTCGTTGTTGGATTTTGACAGTATGATGCCTGAGATATGCAAACATTTGAAATCCATATTATACATGTTGCAAGAGACATATTATGTAAATAGTGCAATATATACTAGTATTATAAATACTAAATAACCTTGCAACCATATGAAAAAAACTGTTCTGTCGAAAACTGGTTTGGTCCCCACTCCGCTGACATGGAGATCTTCTTCGCTGGGGTTGAGATTCTCTCCGCTGACATGGGGATCTTCTTCGCTGCCATTAGAACCCTCTCCGCTGACATGGAGATCTTCTACGCTGGGGTTGAGATTCTCTCCGCTGACATGTGGATCTTCTTCGCTGCCATTAGAACCCTCTCCGCTGACATAGAGATCTTCGCTGGGGATTCGATTCTCCTCGCTGCCATTAAAACCCTCTCCGCTAGCATGGAGATCTTCGCTGGTGTTTGAATCCTCTCTGCTGACATTCGGATTTTGTTTGCTGGTAGCTTTATCAAGACTATCCTGATCTTGAATTTTATCGTTCGGGCCTCTTTCTGTAAATATTCAAGTTTTTCGTAAACAAAACAACGTATATCATTCTCATTTTTTAAATTATATTTTATATTGATATTATTCGATCTTTTAATTTTTAAAAAATATTTTTTATATTTTATATTTGATTTTTATATTTTTCAAATTATATTTTATATTGATATCATTTTATACCCAAGTGTATAAAAATTCATAAAGTTTGTAAAAGTCGAAAAAAGTAAGGTTATACATACCTGGTACGTGTACCGATGATCGGGACTTGTCAACTGTTTTCTCCAAACGACATCTCCTAACACGCAGCCATGTCAAATACCGCTTCTGCTCTTTGCGATTCATGACGTTTTCACTTTATGTGCTGCTTTTTATATATCGTGAAAACTTCCAAGTTTTAATCCAAACACGATGTATACAATGACACACGTGCAAGCATATAGCTTTTAAAAGAAACACTAGCGCCACCACTTTAGCGCTAGCCTGAGCACTGCCATGCATGGGCCTCCTAATAGAGCCATGTTAGGGCACTGATAAGGCAAACCTCATTATGGCCATTTTCACGTTTGCCATAAGTTTGCCTGATCTGTGGCTGCCTGTTCACGGCAGGCTCACGGACGAATCAAAATTCCCGTAATACGGATAGCCACATAACTCCCTCATCACGGCCTGATCATAAATCTGGCTAGCCTGAACAAATTTCCAGCCGGGGTGTGAACTTTCCACAATATTTTAAGATCAACCGGACCTTGAAATTCTAAAAATTGACGAAGTTATATCTATTTTAGTGGAAGAGTGTGCGTCGGGTTTACCGCGATCCATCGAGTTTGAACGCGATTATCTCGAAACTACATATCTTGACACGGCGGGATTGATATCTTGAATAACTTTCGTACTATTGACTTGAATTTGCACGGTTAGCGTTCAAACAGGAGTAATTTTCGGCTCACGATCACACTTTTTAATTGGATGAACGATTTGTTAATAACAATGACTTCAGCATGCTGTTTTTCAAGAGATAAATGAGGTTTTCTTTGGAAAAGCTGCCATTTTTCGTGTTTTTCGAAATTTTGAAAAGTGGATAGTGAACCCACAGCTAGCTGGATATAATTGAAGAATTTTTTTTTTGTTGTCGTTTAAAATTCCATTTGAGCCTGGTAGAGATACTGCCGTTTCGGGCCTCGCCGCTGGAGGACTGCAATGCCAACTGCAGCACCACGAACACTTTGGAAGATTGTCTTCCGAAAAAATTACATTGTAACCACAAACATGTGTACAACATGCTGGGAAAAAAATAATGAATTCAAACCAATGTGGTACGAGAAAAAGATTCATCATTCCGACCCTTCAAATTGGGCTTCCGGAGAGGGATGCCCTTAAAGGAAGTAGATCTAGGACGAAAAATTCAATTTCGAATACGATTGAATTTAATGAAAAGCTAGAAGTTTTTGTTTTGACTCGAAGAACTCGGTCAAAAGACGTAGTTCGACAAAATGCGGAGGCGCGGCTGTTTTTTCGGAATACAAGGATGTTCCTGTTCTGGGCGAACTTTTCTAATGCACTCTGTCGCAATTCAACAACAGCGAGACGTTATTTCCGGAGGGGAGGGGGAAAACCATTCGTTAGTAATATTACTGGAGGATTTGATGCTCGGCTCGTATTTTTGGTAATTCGAAGACCACCGAAGTCACTTCGAGAAGATGGCGAAGATAAAAGAAGAGGGTGAGTTCCAATGTGCTTTGACAGAGGGGGCCGTCATCGACGTTGTACCGACAAGGAACATCACTCAAGTGCCCGCCTTCGATTTCGTTGAAACTCGTATATGTGATAAAACATAAAAAAACTACTAGACACCCGTTTTTTCGGCGGAATAACGGTTTTAAGGGGGGAAACCACCCTTCAAAGTACGACGTGTCGAGGGGTGATTTCGCAGTATCACCCACTAGGAGCCGACCGATCTGAACAAAACGAAACCAAAATTCTTCTGATGTGAAGCGATGAAAAATCCCCTATAGAAGTATTGAAAAAATCAAACTAAGGCGTGACACGCCTTTTTTAAGGGGTGATTTCCCACATAGAAAGAGTTTTTCCAACAATAAAGAAAATACGCTCCTAATAGTTTTCAAAGCTTCGTCACATATATGAGTTTCAACCAAATGTGCAAACTTTCATGATTTTTTCAAAAAGAAAACTTTTCTCCACAATTTTTGAGGCTTAGGGTATACTTTATTATCATTTTCAGCTGTTAAGTCGTATTCTTCTAATAAATCTTTTTAATCTGTTTGTCTAAAACATGACCCCAAATGCTTTTGAAAATAGAAAAAAAAGTATTTTCTTATAGCAAAATGTAACCAGTTTTTTTCGGGAAATTTAATCTTTTTGTTCGAAAGCGTACCATTTAATCAATTTTCATAATTTCTCACTATTTCTTGGTTCATATTCTGCGTATGAGTGGTAATAAGAGAAAAATCTTCGTTGGCTTTTCTTCAGACTAATTCCACCGACGCTAAGTGTCACGCCGTCTGAAACCATTCCTATTTTTCACCATTTTTAAAGAATGAGAATAACAATACCGTGTGATAGCCAACAGTAGTGATTAAACATACCCTAAGTATAAAAAATAAAGAAAAAATCTTTCCTGAAAAAAAAATCATGGATATCCGCCATTTTTTCCTCACCTAAATGTATCTCCCCCCTTAAAGGATGTTATTTGTGCGTCACATATGCACATCAACGATCGGCAGTGAACGTGTATATGTATGTATATGTATGTATATGTATATACGTATGTGTGTAAACGTGTGTCTTTACTGAACTGCGACAGCAAGACGAAGTGAAGAGATTGAAGACTTACAGAATACGTTAAGCTTCCAATTGTCCTCCTCAAAGCGGCCGGGAAATTTGGGATTTTCCGCTCGACAGGTTATCACCTTGTCATTGTCTCTGAGGCTGGGTTGAAACATTAACGTCGAAGTCGTAATGTTGCCGTCTCTTGAAATCTGCAATTATAAAGGTTATACGTACGTTTAAAAATACAGTCGAACCTCGATACAACGAAGATTTGTTTATTTCCTTCCGCTAGACACCGGACACCTTGATACAACGACATAATAATATACATTAGGCTCCAATTGCTAATTGCTTGTGAACAATTCTCTAATTTAAACCTTTCTGTCTTTTAAAAATATCCTTATATTTTTTGTACCATTTTTAAAGATATCATTTAATATATATCATTTTTAAAAAACATTTCAGGAACATGATTTTCATATAACGAAATGAACTCAATATAACGACAACTTGATGTAATGAACTTCGCTAGAGATTCGTTATATCGAGGTTCGACTGTATATAGCAGTTGACCCTTCCCATGGTCTTGAAGTTTGCATCGTTGCGTTGTAACAAAATTTCGATTTTCATGTTTTTGTTTCCGGGTTTTTTTTATTTTGCAAAATGTTCCCTTTGAGGTTTAAATTCGGGATCTCGCAATAAGCGACCTAAATAATGATTGATGGATATTCGTATGAAATATTTGTCGAAAGAAACTGCTTCGTTCATTCGTTCGTGCTCGTTTGTTTCTCCAATATGATTTTTTTGTGATTATCGTAATTGTAACTAACTGCACAGCCTAAATCCTATTTCACTGCCTACTCTTGTGAAACGTCACGCGAAATCGATTCGGTACCTCTCGAGTTATAGACAAAGAAACGTATGGACCCTTCAGTTTTATTATATGTAGAGGAGAGAAAAATATAATTTCATGTATACGTATATGTATGAGTGTATATTAGATTTTTTTAAATCGATAAACGCAAGCCTGCAAAAAATGAAGTAAGGGAAAAGGAATTTTCAAATTATATTCTTCGATAACTGCTGGTGCACATTTTTCGCTCCTGCATTTAATATTCTAAAATGAAAATAGAGAATTGCCAACTTTAAGTCAACAATAGTTACGGCCTAAATATTCGGATAGAGTATTGAAAATTAGGATAAGGTTCCGAACCCTCCCCCCCCCTCCTCGCCGATCGAGCTGAAATTTCGAACAAACCTCTCTGTTTGAACTTTTTGAAATTTGCCCCTTTTGAAATTTTCGAACAAACCTCAAGACAGCCTTCGGAGGGATTTTTAGAGACCCGCAATAGTTTTCGAGATATTGAATTCAATTTTTTCGAACGCGTGTCGTTGCGTTTTTAACGGAGACGTAGCAAGTGTATATATATGTATATATATACACACCTGCTACGTCTCCGTTCATACCTATATATGTTATCGCGCTCTCCGTTTTGTCCAAGCAAACCTAAACCAACCGGAATAAACCCAAACCCAAAAACTATTGCGCGTCGCCAAAAATCCCTTTAGGGTTTGTCTTAAAATATTAAAAGAAGGTTTGTGCAAAGTTTCAGCCTAATCGGCGGGGTGTGGAAGGGTGAGAAGCGGACTCGAAAATTCCAAAAAAAATTGAAGAACTGATATAAAAGTAGTTGAATCATGAATAATCGCAATGCGAATATGACTGAAATTAATTGAAATCGGGAATTTTTAATTCCGTATTGAAGAACTCGATCGAATGACCTAGTTCAACAAAATGTGAAGTCTGGGCTATTTTTCGAGATACGGGAATCCTCGAAGAGAATTTTTCAACTACACTTTGTCACAATTTCTCATCAGCGAGATATAATTGCCAGAGGAGAGGGTGAAAACCAGTCATGAGTGATATTCCTCAATGATTTGCCGCTCGGCTCGTATTTTCGGGAATTCGAACATGACCGATACTGATATTACTTCGAGGGGTTATCAAAGACAATAAAAGCGGGTAAGTTGGGAATTCCTAATTTCGCGTCAAGGACCCCCTTAATTGTTAGGCTGACAGATAGACAAAGAGAGAGAGTGGGGGAAGAGAGAGAGAAGGGGGGAGAGAGAGAGAGGGAGAGAGAGAGAGGGAGAGAGAGAGAGAGAGAGGGAGAGAGAGAGAGAAGGAATTGGAGGGTAAATTGGGTAACACTGGATCGCGGCCAAATTGGAATGAGAGCGCGCAAAATCTCGTCAAGACAATGAAATCTCGCGAGTTAATTGCATCCGATATTCAATGCCCGGCACTAATCCGATCGTTCGTTCAATAGACGAGGTAATCGGGCGAATAAAAGCCAAGTCAGCTTTTTCGAACATCCTAATATTCATAAATGTCCCAGCCGCGAGCGATTTGACGATGAAATTAGTCGTTTAAGTTACGAGCTTAAAAATACCCACTGACAAATTATTATTTCGCAATGAGGCGTAATTGCGGAATCGTTATTCACGTGTATGAGTGCTATTTGCAATGCTCCTTTGCGACAGATGCCCGCCTCCCGTACAGAAATCGTCGTAGGTATCGAATTGGATTCCCATATACTTGTCCCTACTTACTGATGAAATCCAATGGGTCATCGCACTGCATGCTGAGCCGGACCAATGCGCCCACTTTGTTTGGGTTAACATCTACTGCAGGTTAACGATTTGCTTCAGGGCATGTAATATATGTATATATGCACATCGCACAAAAATTAAAGGGACAAACTGAAACTTATTCTTTGTGATTTTCAACACGATTTTACTGTGTGAAAAATTATCGTATGGAAATGAAAAATAACGAATTTCCAAGTTTAAATTCCCGCGTTTTCAAATTCTTCGTCAAAATTTTTTGTTTCGCCACGGTTATTGAGAAATGAAAGTATATATAGCGGAACAAAAATTTGCGAAACTTTTTGCCGACTTCATGAATGTCTCTGGGCTCGGGTAAATTTTTCCTGACTTTGCCAATGTCACGGTCAGTGAGCTTGATTACTTAGCTTTAATTTGGGTTTTTAACGGTCTCTGCACGAACATTTTTGGCTGAGATATCGGCCGTTAATTGAAAAATCGCACTATCGTCTTTGATCATCAATATCTCAAGAATTAATGATCGTACAGCAAATCAAAAGATGGTTTTAAAACTTAAATTGATTCCCTAAAAGTGTCAATTATTGCTGCAGGGATTTTTTAACCTCCACTATTGATTTGAAAAAAGTATTAAAGAATGAGTTTTTTGGATTTTTCAGTTATTGCTTATTGCTCATTGTTACTTTGCTACTTTCACTAAGAACTTGAACTAATCCCCTATAAGTATCAATTGTCGCTTCAAGGATTTTTGTAACCTCCACTGTTGATTTGAAAAAAGTACAAAAAAATAGGTTTTTCGGATTTTTTTACTTATTGCTACTTACTGCGTATTTGCAAATAATAGAGATAAGATAACACGTCAGTTGTCAGTTGGTAATTTATTTATCGCCTAACAGTGCACTCCGTATCGATAACACAAGCAAAAAAATGAGAGCAAAGTACATACACAAAAGAGAAAAATAAAATGTTTTTTTTTTCTCCAGAACTATAAAAGATCGTAGAACATACTTGGGGATGATGTGGATACGTATTGGTACAAGGCATCCAGAGTTGCCTTTTGGACGTCATTTTTCAGACCACTCTATATAAAATATATATCTATACAAGATGTTAAGAAGGTCGATACAAAGCCTTACGGGGCTGGTAGGTCACCTCGTTACACATCTAACCTAGGTTAACCTTAGTCCGAAGTCTAAGGATTTCAAGTTATCGTGGCAAGTATGATTTTTGGCAAATTTCCCGAAACTAGATACTAACTCATTTGCCTCTTATGTTAATCCTATTTTTTTTAAATCCCATTAACATAAGTGGTATTTTTATTTTTTGACAAGTTTTTAATTATTCAATTAGTTTTAATTATTCATTTAGTTATTTGTGTGGATACAGATGATTGTATTGGCGTTTGTCGATTGAATACACATTAAGCTAAGACGCAAATAAGTTTTTAGTTACCAATTATCGTCTATTTGAACATTATGAACGAAATTTGAGGAAATTTTCGAAAAATCACACTTACCACGATAACTCGAAATCGTTAGACTTTGGACCAAGGTAACCTAGGTTAGATATGTTCCTAACGAGGTGACCTATCACCTCTTTAAGGATTTGCCTCGACGTGAATGACAATTCTTTTATTTTATACATCCTCTTATATTATCTATTGAAGAGAAGCTTCTATATGTTGGAGAGAGACTATAGCCTCTTTTATTTATTATATATTGAACTTATTTTATAGATATTTACTTATTTTATATATTGAGTCCTTCAATTTATAAACTGAAGGACTCCAAGCTCGTTTGGGTTAAGAATGAATGATTGAGCGTAAGATTGGACTTTGATTTGTCGGGCTCTAAGATGTGTTGATGAAAATGGCAAAGTTCACTAGTCGATTGTCAATTTTAATGGAGCGGATGTACACATTTGAAGCTTTCCAACAATTCTTCATCAACGAATCAAGGCCGGTGATTCGTTGATTCTGATAAGTTCGAGGAATAATGTCAAATGGATGAATCCGAATAATCAACGAACCGTGGAGAACGGAACGAAAGTTCTGCAGAAATTGCGTTTCATCGTATCCTCGTAATTTTACCTCGTTGAGAATCAAACGTTACGCGAGGTTTTGCTCTTTTTGGTGCCTCGTTTCGATACGCCTCACAATGGGCCCCATCGATGCAACTCCTTACTCGTCATAACTTTACTACGGATCTTGAATATTGTCGCGGCCGGGCCGCGGTTCATTCTCGAACCCGGAAAATAACCCTCGCATTTATTGGAAAATTATTTCTCGTCGAAACTCTCGACTGTGAACTGCGCTGAGCATACACACTCCTATGGCTCATTATTACTTTACATAAACGCGAATTATTATCCTTCGTTCAATTGAAGCATTGTTATCCTGCTAAGACCAACGATGGAATGGGCGAATCGAATAAGAAATCCGAAAGATTTCGAAAAGTTGATATTCCGGTCCTGTCAAAACCGTAAAATGTCTGAACTTTATTCTTCAGGCCTTATATAGCTTAAAAGAATTATTGTTTTTTTTTTGATTGGCTTAAATGATGATATTGATTTTTGCAAATTTGGCAGCATCGTGACAAATAATCGTATTTTCGAGTAAAAAAACGACCTTTTATTTTTTACAAAAGCTGTCATTATTTATCGATCGTTGAACATCATAAGAATGGTATGGTTCATATGTTTAAACATCCCAAGAATCATATGGTCCGGAGAAAATCGATTTTGAAACTTAAATGGCGTTTTTTGAACTGTTTTCAAAATTGGGCACACTCGTAGCTCATACAATTTTCATCCGATTAACTTCAACTTTCAACTGTAGCTCCTCACACACGAGTTTTACGAACGATTAACAAATACGGTTTTTATAAATATCTTAAAACCGTTCGTTAAGTCGGAAACGCGATTTCGTTTCCCAATGGTGCCAAATTTGCCAAAATCAATATATATTAAAATGATGGTGTGTACTTTGCTAGCAAAAATCATGTGGATTTCGAAAAAAAATGCGCGTTTACGTGGTCCTTGAAGGACTCGGCCCGTGGAGGACCTAAAAAATGCCGTTCTTTTTCTACCGGCCACTCGGCCGCCATTTCGCATCCTTTTAGGAAATAAAAATAAAGAGACAGTCGCAGAGACAGGGAGAGGGAGAGAGAGAGAGAGAGAGAGAGAGACAGTGGGCAAAAGAAAGGAAGCGCGAAAGATAGAAAGCTAGAAAGAAAAACCAAAAGAGAAATACACCATCATTGATTAATATTACATTCATATTGGGGTGTCCGGAAATTCCTTTCGGTTTTTCATCATACACAAAAAAGCAAATAAAACCAAAAGGGATTTCTCAAAAACTCAATATCTCAGGAAAAAACCTTCAGACAACTGAAAATATGTATAAAAAAAGTAACAAAAAAATCTCTATTCAAGTAAAAGCAACATATAAAAAAATAATCAGAAGAAAAATATCCACGGACGGAAGATAACAACAAAGAAGAAGTATGAGAAAGAGCGAAGAGAAAGGACGAGAGAGAGAGAGCGAATCGACGGATTATGGAGGCCATAAGGGACGGACGGATGTACAGACGGACGGTCGAATCAGACTCGCTGGACAGGACACGTCGGGCTTTGGTCGACTAGTACTACTGCCGTCAGACGAGCGGTCCAGTTTCCACTGTATTATCTATTAACTGTATGGTTCAGTATATATATATATATATATATATATATATATATATATATATATATATATACAAACGCAAATGCATGCATATATTGTACAGTATATAGAAAATATATGTGGCCCGCGTGAGAATCGAGTAGCCCGGACGAAGTGAAATTGGCTTCGTGCTAACGGTAATAAATCGGGGAACGCTGGGAGATGAGGCTGCCGGGGAAATCGGGAGCTGCTGGGAAATTCGCAACAGAGAGCCTGGGCAAAATCACCGCCTCGCGAGCACATACGGGAAAGAGAGATGAAAGCATCGGTGACTCTCGCCTCTTGCCATTGATACACACAGACCCACATCTATATTCATGTGACTCCATAGTGACGTATATTCAGGGCGCAGGCAACATTCCTGCCACTGCGATCCCTTGATGTGTTTTCGTTTTTCGCCTGCATCTACTGTCAAACACTCCAGCCGTTAGATATCCATAGATCGTTTTCAACATTCGACGAGCCTTCCACCTCCGGCTCACCCTCTGACTCTTCACCACCTTCGGGCTCCTACTTCCGATATTATGACGTATCGCGCCAAATATTCGCACCGGCGACCAGCCCCCTGGTCAAAGTTCATGAAATATATGGAGGACGTGTGGCGGAGGGTAAAACCAACCCTCTACGATCTACGCGCTATCCATCCTACGGGGATATATTTATATACATTGATATTTAGTGGAGAACCCTTAACTGCGAAATATCGAATGGTCAAAAGATCAAAAGAGGGTGACAAAGTGGAAGTTGGATATGACGATCAAGCCTAATTGGATGAGCTTTTGTACAGGGTTGAGCACCGTTTTTTGGTACACACTTGGTATCGTGAAATGCGGGTCAACAAGATCTTTCATTTTGGATTTGGAAGCATGTCGCGGATACTTGGCGATGTTCTTCAGATGTTCATTGGTGGTTCGATTCCTTCGTGGATGTCCATTTTTATGGCAACTTATGGCATGTTCACATTTATGGCAACTTATGGCGCTTCCATTTTCAGTACAACTTATGGCATGTCAAGTTCTATGGCAGCCCATGGCATGTTTATTTTTATGGAGACTGATGGCATGTACATTTTAATGGCAACTTATGGCAGGTCCGTTTTTATGGCAACTTATGGTATATCCATTTTTATGGCAACTTGTGGCATGTCCATTTTCATGACAACTTATGGCATGTCCATTTTTATGGCAACTTCTATCGTGTCCATTTTTATAGCAACTTATGGCATGTCTATTTTTATGGCAACTCATAATATGTCCACTTTTATGGCAGTTTACGCCGTGTCCGTTTTTATGACAATTTATCTCATGTCTATTTTTATGACAACTCATGGAAGGTCCGTCCTTATGGCAACTTAGAACATGCCCATTATTACGGCAGCTTATGGCATGTTCATGTTTATGACAACTTATGGCATGTCTATTTTTATGGAAATTTATGGCGTGTCTATTTTTATGACAACTCATGTCATGTCCATTTTTATGGCCACTTATGGCACGTCCATTTCTATGCCAACTTATGTCGTGTCTATTTTTATGGCAACTCATGTCTTATCCATTTTTATGGCCACTTATGGCAGGTCCATTTTTATGGCATCTTATGGCAACTCATGGGTGCATGGAATGCGCAATTCGTCATCTTTCGGTCATCTAGTACTCAGGAAAGCTGCAGCTCAATTGGATATCTCTAGAGTTGGATACCTTTTTTTCCGGGCTCCTCTTTCTATTCACTTCAGATTCTATTTAGTCCACTCGTGATAGCGTTATCGAAAGATGCGAATAAAACATTGCAGTCAAACGATTATTCGAAGATACAAGTGGGAATACTAGTTATTTTATTTATAATGTTTCGTTTTATGCCCTTGCAGATTTTTAGGACTCCATCGGCTACTCCCCCCCCCCCCCCGTGGTCGGCACCAGCGAGCCACTGAGCAGTCACCCATCTAAGTGCTGGTCAAGTATATTGTCGGTCAAAACGCCCAGTGACGTGATTTTTATACTTGGAACGAATTATACATTTACGAAAAAACGGACACGAATCGATGCAATTGTGAATAAATAGTTCCAAGCTTGCATTTTATCCCCAGGTTGACGACCAATATATTTTTATCTCACACGAGCTTACATTCCATGGAACGGAGAATATCGTTCTTTTCATCTCGCCTGTCATTTTTTCCCAGTGGACAAACGAGTCGAAAGAAATAAAATGTATCAAAGAAAATATTTGATCGGAGCAACCTACTAAAGTTCGGTATTTGGTCGCCCAGCATACAAATACAATTTCGCCCGGGCTGCATCGGCTTTGCAACAGTTATGCTCTTGCTTTTTTTGGTCTCCATTGAAGGGCGCACGACTCTGTCGAAAACAGCTCCGGAGGGTAAAAACAGGATGGAGCGCACGCTATTCCAATGTGCACCTACATACACCCACACATATGAACGTATGCAGACACTCGATATACCGCAGATTGTTATTTGTGACGATTTGGGTGGTTAGCAAATACCTCTAACTAGCAAAGCTCGAATTCCACTTCGGTGCCCATGCAAAACGAGCTCACCGTTATACGTACATATAGATACATCTACCACGCTTTTTCAGCCAGGGTGATGGCTTCGATGAAATTCCCGTTCGTTTTATGCATTTCGACATATGGACTTTTTTAAACCGTATTTCGTTATCGCAATGTTTTTATTTCGTATCAACGCGATATGAAGCAAGAGCGAGAGAGAAACACAGAAAGCCGAGAAATATGGAGCTTATTTCAATGAACATATTTATGTAATGGTGAATTATCCGATTGGAAAATGGGAAATTATTTAATCGCATTTTCGCTAAAAGTACTCGCTTCTCGTTGAATTATTGATACCTATAATGTTTTCATATTCCTCGCGATAGGGCTCAGGCGTTTGAACGTGTCACGCAATATTTCGATGATAATATTAATCGCAAGTATCCGGAAGCGCATAAAAAATTAATGAGAAGTATTCACATTTATGATTTACCTACTTTATCATTTTACGATTCGAGAATGTGATCTGTCTTGCATCCTATGGTACATTAACGCACGTTAAAAATATTCATTCGAAGTATTCATATTGTACGTATGGACATGGCTGATAACGTTGATAAGAAAATAAAAATTTACACAAAACAAGTTCAATGTATGCTGAGAATCATACCCTCTTTCTCAATCCCAAATAAAACATCCAGTAGACATAACAAATCGGAAATATGACATTGTAACAAATATGACGTATTTGGCAGTATTTTATAAATTTGACAAATGTGACGTATTTCGCAGTATTCTATAAATTTGAGAAATATGACGTATTGCATAGTATTTTATAAATTTGACAAATGTGATATATTTGCCAGTATTTTAACAATTTGACAAATATGACGTATTAGGCAGTATTTTATAAATTTGACAAATGTGATATATTCGCCAGTATTTTAAAAATTTGACAAATATTTATTACGTATTAGGCAGTATTTTAAAAATATAACAAATGCGATATATTCGCCAGTATTTCATAAATTCGACAAATCTGACATATATTTGCAGTATTTTATCAATTTCCAATAAATATGCATGAATATAAAGCTCTACTTGATAACATCGATTAAACGCATCCGAGCGATAAATATGTTAATCTCTCTCCGCAACCTCGATAGCAAATTGAAAGTTGTTCATTTATTATTTATCATAAATCCGCCTCAATGACTCGTTCGCTGAGAATAAATGTTAAGCTCCCATACGAAGGTTCGTGGCATCCAGAACAATTGGCTTGGTACTACGTACGTTGTATTGTCGAGGGTTATCGAAGGTTAACGATTTTCGTACAGAATCGGTATTCATCCATAATGCCAACGCATCAAACGAGGCGAAACGGTGAACCGGAGAGAATGCTATTCAGAACAAGGGAGAATCGGGTGAAGAGAAACTGAGTGTGTGTGAGGGAGAGACAGCTCGAGAGGGAGAGAGGGGGGTGGGGGGGGGGGGAATAGCCACCTGATCACGAAAGCATCGCAGGCCTCTCCTTCCGGTAATTGCCCTGTGGCGTGTTTGTCCGCAGGAACGCTAATGGCAACGATGCAAATACCGATACCCTGCTACACCTAATGCCAGTGATTTTGAGGTCCGAGATCGAAAGGAATGCCCGAAGCACTTATGAACACGTACAGGCCCGATATACTCGTTCCATCGTCGTCTCAAGTTCATAAGGGCGTAACCACGAGTAATCGCGAGCTTAGAATTTCACGTTTCCCGAGCTTATTGTCCCACCGCTATCATTATCGATCTAGCAACGAACAGGCCCGTCCGATTTTCGTTCTTTCAGCTCGCACGATCGATCGCAATAAGCCCTTAAGGATGTTGAGTCCCAAAGCGCAAATGTCAATAAAATTCTGAAAATTTGGTACGTTTTTGTATGAAGTATTTCAGAGGTCGTGTTAAAATTTCACGACAATTAGGAAGCTCGTTATTGAACAATTAACATTCACAAATTAAATGTTGTCTTATGGAAACTGATGTAACTTTGCAATAAGTTTTTTCTTTGACCTCTCAATTTTGTAATATCTACAATATACTGAAAGCAACGAAAAGAACGCGAAGTTTATTGATAAATCTTTTTTTATTTCTTTTAAAAATTGTTCTTAACAAAATGTTAATTTTTTGATAATGAGCTTCCTAATCGTCGTGAAATTTTAACACGACCTCTTAAATACTTCATGCAAAAACATACCAAATTTTCAGAATTTTCTTATCATTTTTTATTTCAACCCCTAAGGAGGTTGAAGTAATGATAGAATTCTGAAAATTTCGTATGTTTTTACATGAAGTATTCAGGAGGTCGTGTAAAAATTTCATGACGATTAAGAAGCTATTTATTGAACAATTAACGTTAACATGTTTCATAGGGACTCAACATCCTTAAATGTTTGGGCTCTGGATCAACGATATGCGAAAGCTGCCCTTTTCCTTTTCGATGCTATCTGTCGCTATGATGGTCGATTCGACGCAATTGACCTCAGAATTCGTCAGGTGCGATACACCCCGATGGCGTGACATTTGCCCGGAGTTATTGGATTCGCGGTTAGAAAATGAGGTGGCTATTGATTCGAAAAGAAAAACAGCCTGGAAGATTTTCGTGAAAGCAATTGTGCTTCCGTATGGAGGAGAGTCGCTTTTCACGTTTTTGTCCTTGAAATAAACAAGAGAGGACGAAATATTTCGTACTCATGACTGTGCAGTGCCAAACCCTTGGATAAATATTTAGGACATTTCTTTATTGAAAATGAGTCCGGCGGTTTTTATAAATGGGTAATTATTTTTTTAATTTTTGAAAAATCGCGTGAAAGAATTGTCAGCTGTTTTTGGAACCCTCGGAGCGACGGGTTTCAACCACACTTCCCCTTAATTGAGATATTATCGACGTTTTCGATATACAGCTGATGTGACTTGGCTGCTATGATAGTGCAGTTTCCGGATGACGTTGATGTTTGCATCATGGAGATGCAACGAAAAAGATTTTCTTGTTCAATTTTTCAAATTTCCATTGGCGGATTTCGGCTACGAAAATCACGCAAACGTTTTTTCATATTCTTATTTAACGATCTACAACGTAAGTCTGCACAATAATGAAAATGAGAAATTGAAAAGAACTCTCGTTGCATTCCAGCGATGCAAACTTCAACCCCATGTTTCCGGAAGTAAATAACATTTTCATTTGATATTCGAGAAGTCGAAGAACACAAAACTTCCAGTTTTCCTCATTAACTGTGGGCATCCCGAACGTTTGAATTAACAAGAGCTTAATAATTCTGAGTAATTGTGAGTTAAAAAATATGAACAATGAAGAAAAAGCTTTAATAAAGGTATTCGTACTATATCGCATAAAATAATTTTTCGCGGATGTAAACAACCTTCTTTGTTGCATTGTCAGAGCTTTCCTGGTTGAGATCAAGCACCCCCATTTTTCTCTTGAATTAAGAAATATTTATATAACCTTTTAATAATAATCTTGACTAATATCGGTACGCTGTAATTAGCCTGATTGGAAAAACATTTCGTTCGATTGTCGAGAGACGGTTTCTATTCGGATTACTTTATATCAAATAATTTGGAAAATGATTCCAACGTGGTATCTCGCAAAAAAGGAATATGTTTTTGTATAGCGAAGCACTATTTATTTTTCCACTTTTTCTGTGCCCCATTATTTATAATAATAACAATAGTAATAATAATAACAATACCTCTTTTAAGATTGAAAATAATAATTATTATTATTCCGGAAAGTATAAATAATAATAATAATAGAAAATACTCATGGAATTATTATAGAAAATTAAAATTACTGTTATAGAAAATAATATTGCTAATAATTATTATTATTACAGAAAACAATAACAAAAACGTTTAAAATAGTAATGAGAAAAAAAACAAAGCAGTTACTGAAATGAATGAAAAAAAGCATTGGCAACTTAATTATATCCTCACTCAAAAACGTTGTCCATCGATCTACCAAAGCCAAAAAATTAGTACTCGTCCTGAAACGATTTTTTTTCTTCATGACACAGTTTGAGGCGGGACACCACTTTGACGGGTAAAAGAATCGATCTTTTTTAGGATTTTCTCGAAGTAAACAAATACGAGGATATGTAAAAAAAAAATGTTAAGTTAAAATATTGAAAATTGACCAAGTTACAGACGATTTAGTGAGAGCAGATAGCACAACGATTTACATATACCAAAACTTTCAATCACGTTTCGAAACGACTTTTCTCGACCTGGTCAGAATCGTAACTCTAGCTATAATTTTTCATTCGAAAATACCAAAATTGCCGTAATAGCATTAGTCGTCGTTATGCGTAGCGGTTTTTTTTTCTTTTGAAATTACGTATTTTTTAAGTCCCGAATATAAATAAAAACTTCGCCAGAGTTGCCCTTTTTAACACCTACCCTTTTGTGATTTAAAAAGAAACGGCTACGAGAACCGAGAACTATATTTATAGAGACTATGAAAGTTTTTTATTTTTATTTTTCACACCGACTATTCGTCGAGTTATCGATCCGGCCGTTGGACCACATTTTTTACACAGACGCTCTATCGTACCTCAATGACGTTTTTAATTTCAATTTTATTTTTTCATAAAAATTCATACGAAAGTTCAACGTAGATAAATAATCTAGTAGACAAAAAAATTGGCAAATCGACCTTTTTCGGCCCGTCAAAGTGGCGTCCTCCCTTAAAATTGCTCCTGCACGTGGAGAACCGCACAGTTCTTCAATGACACTTGTCTTACCGTTTGGGTGTAGTTAACGAGTCTGGTGTCTTCCATGTACCAGGAGAGGTTCGCGGGTGGCCTCGAGCCGACGGTCATGCAGTTTATTTCGTAGTTTCGTTCGGCGCTGAGGGGCGCGTGCTCGCTGCTCAGGATCGAAACGCTCAGAGGCTTAACTGTAACAAACGCAAAGATTGAGTGGGACAAAAAAAGCAAAGGGGAAAGAAGCGAGAGCGGATGAAGCCCGCAAATGAAGGCAAAACGTTTATATCTTGATTTCGCGCGGTGGTGGGGTGGCGAGAGGGGTTGTTTTTTTTTCGTCCTTTCGAAATAAAGGAGGAATATCGGATTCCCGCCTAGGTCCTTATTTACGGATCTTGACGAGGGTCTTCTCGCCTAATGCGTTTCAAGCGATGCTGTGATTTCGATCGCCTTTTTTTTTTTTGCGGACCTACGAGTAATCCCGATAAAACGGGTCTGAAGGATCCGAGTACGTCCGCGTAGCCGGAGTTACGCGGATATACAGTCGGACCCCTCAATGAGAACGCCCGCAATAAGAACGCTTCCCCCTTTTCGCGCTCGAGCGCTTCCCCCACTCCGACTCAGACCCCGAGCTCGATTCATTTCGCGTGCGGGTTTCTGAATAAGAACACCCAGCCTAGGAAAGCTTGGAAGAGTAAAATGAGACAAATATTGTAATGCATATTTCCGTTTTAAACCATTCTTCTTATACTATGAAGAAATGTTGATGTAAAATACGAAATCGACGCTTTTTGTCAAGGCCTTAGGCCACAGTAATGGATATAAAATCATGTGCGAATTTAACGGAGACTTTGTCCTTGATTGAGCAGCGGGAGATGTTAGCGGCTCAACATGAGCAGCTAGAAGAAGAGGAGGAATGCCTCTATGGACCAGGCATTGCCGATTAGCGGTAATTATAAACATATTTGTGTAAACACATTACAAAACTTTGAACGCGTTTTTCTCGAAAACAAGTTTTCAAAAATGGCTGACATTCTCCTGACCGCTGTAATTAACATATCGATCTGAAATTTAAGGAGCATACTCAGAAAATATGTCTTCACGGAATGACGGATTGTTTTTTTGATAGATACATTTTTTAATTTATTATTTATCTTTTTATGCGAAGAAAAACGCGAAAATTTGATTTTTTTTAAATTGTCGCCATTTTCCGAAATGTGTACTAAACGAAAAACCCATCCGTCATTCCATGACCAAAGGGTCACAGATTGATACTATGCTTTGAATTTGTGTTTCAGATCAACAAAGAGGGGGCAATGATGTCAGCCGTTTACCTCCCGCGATTTGAGGACCTGTTTTCGCGGAGCTGCAACGGCTGCCATTTTGGTTTTTTTTTCAAAAAAAAATTTTTTTAACGTTCTGTATATCATGAATAAAAGCAAGAAAAAATCGCACTCAAAAAGCTTTACTCGTTTCCTTTAAAAAAAATAAAATGTAAACACCTGAAATATGGCACTCCAAGGACAAAGTCTCCCTTGACAATTCTTTTTTCGTATGAAAAAGTGATTCACTCATAAGTGAAATTAATTACACATCTATTTAGTATGAACATCAAGCTGCTAGAAAATATATATTTTTTTCGATGTACAAAATGGCCGACTACTCCAACCTTCTCGAAATAGCTTTTTTCTAATTGGCGTGACAAATAACTTCTACAATTTTCACTCGATTTACTTCAAATTTAAAAGTTATGTTCCTAATTGCATTTCGCAGAGAAGTACGTACGGAATTTCTGATTAATCGAAAACTTTTCATTTTTTGAGCAGTTTTATACGAAATTTTTCACTGAGAATTCATTTCTTAAGTTCAAGTACCTGCAACTTGTGAATAAAACGATATTTTTTAAATTCCGTACGTACTTCTCTAGGTATTCTAATGTACATTGACGAGAATATTTTTTTGTTCTCGGAAAAAAATTATGGTTGCTAAGTGTCACGCCGCGGAGCGCCTAAAAAAATATAACAAATTAAAATATTAGTAGTCGGCCATTTTGTACGTGGAAAAAAAAAATTTCTAATAGCTTGATATTCATACTAAATAGATGTGTAATTAATTTTACGAGTGAATTACTTTTTCATAAGAAAAAAAATTGTTAAATTCGCACATGATTTCATACATGTTAATGTGCCCTAAGGCCTTAATCGAACGCATGCATTTGTCGAGAAAATTATTAAAAAATTATTTCCATTTATAACAAGTAATGTCTGTGTATTTGAAGATTGTCGTATATAATAGCCAAAGATTCAGATAAATGATTAAAATTATTTTCGTTGTGTTGAGTCATTTTGATCCATGGGGCATTCAACTGGAGGGGGAATATTTTCAAGGGAGCCGAATTCCTCCATTGAATATGAAGTCTCACAAGGAACATCCCTCCGGTGACACCCTTCGATTTTGTTGAATTTTGGATATGTTATAAAGCACCGAAAAGTAAGCGATACGTATATTTTTTTATCCGCGGAAAAACGGTTTTAAGGGGTGAAACCACCCCTCGAAAAAGGCATCTGTAGGGTGGTTCACCCCTTAATTTTTTTTGCAATGTTACTATAGTGGATTTTTCGTTGCTTCGGATTAGAAGAATTCTCGTTTTTGTTTTATTGAAATCAGTGGACTCCTTGTGTGTGAAACTGCTATATTACCCCTAGAGATGCCTTTTTTCAAGGGGTGGTTCCACCCCTTAAAACCGTTTTTCCGCCGATAAAAAAAATACGTATTGCTTACTTTTCGGTGCTTTATAACATATCCAAATTTCAACAAAATCGAGGGTGTCACCTGAGGGATGTTCCTTGTCAGAGAAATGGAGTTTTTCAATGTCTTATTTTTCGGTAGAATTAGTACTACTTTGCGGTACAGACTTTGTTCGGGTTAACAACAAACTTTTTCTCATAAACAACCGTCTTTTTTCGTTTGTTCTGTGACATCTTATATTGTTGGTGATAATCCACTATTGTTCAATTACTAATATGTATGAATAATATTGAAAAAAAAACTATTTATTAAGTAGAACAAATGTGACAGAGAACGTCTTGCGCATGGGCTCCACGCTGGAACTCGTTCGAGAGGCCGTTCTTATTCAGAACCTTGCATGCCGAAAAGAAAGAGAGAGACAGAAAGAGTCAGCGAGCGCGGAGCGCGCGCCTGGCGGGGGTACTCTAAGACTCTTCCCCTTGGGGGCTTTTGCGTTCTTATTGGGGGGTCGGACCATAATTTAAAAAACCTGTTAGTCTTAAAATGACCTGAAATTTTTATTTATTCATAAAACGTATTACTTATTTGAAAAGTAGGAATATTTTTGTTTTCGTGTAGGGGAACAGGGCGAGACGAATACGCGGGATAAGGTGAATCATAAGCCTAGCTACTGTACCGTCTGTGCGAGCACAGCTGTAGTTTG
>OX632356.1:58245569-58315569 GCA_951751655.1 Ophion costatus | reverse complement strand
ATAATTTTTCAAGCTATTTATACTTCTTCAACGTAAGATTTATGTTTTTGGAAGATCTACTTATTTTGTGCATCTATATATTTTGTTTGCAAAATTCAAGATCGAGAATGCGATGGAATTAATTAAGAATAGAATCGAATTCTGTACGATGGCACGGGAATCCTTTAGGATTTAAATTGGATTCGTACATCGGATTCCAATGGGGAATACCGATTAGAGTCCAATATGCAAGCATGGCAATTTAGTGTAGGGATGGAATGGGACATTGCATTGGAACGCTATCAAGAAGTCGGGACTAGTATGAGAATCCAATTGGATCCCTACGACAATTTCGGCACGGGTATGCATGCAAATTTCCCGAAGGAATAGTGTGTGTGCAATAGAGTGGAAGAATTTTACTAATATTATGAGATCGTAGGATTTATCTCCACTTTTGGTTTTTCCATTCCAAAATTCAGCTAGGGGGCATATATTACGGTGCTGGTATTTCTACCCTTTCGTTGAATATTGGCTGTCCGTTTGTCTGTCTATTTAAGCGAAGTTGGAGTAAAAACGCCTGAAGCTTTTATTATGCCTGGAAGGTGAAAAAAAACGCTACCACAATTTTCCTGCATTTCGTTTCGTCTGGATCCGGCAAGTGCGTAACCTGAGGTAAGTTGATTTTTATTTTTACATTTATTTTAGAAAGATAGTGATGGACTGTGCCCGCTAGCATTTATACGGAAGTTCTTCGTTAAAAACCCTATGTAAAACGGTAACATTGACTTCAATCATCGTGCCACGCAATATCTTTTTTCCGGTGATGTTATTATAACGGTGTATTAAGCTGTGCAACAATGAGGTTTTATCTAACTGCATAGAACATGTTTTTTTTTTTTAATATATAGAAAACCTGTTTTTCCTGATCCTCTTGGTATCCTTAATACGATACGATCCCAAATTCAGTTTTTGACTTACGCGTGGACTGGATTTCATAATAATAATTATGTAAATTAAAAAACATGATAAAATTGGCTAGAATGACAAACGAAAAATACGATAATACGATAGGACCCTAGAATCCGTCCCTGCCATAGAGATGAAACAAATTTCATAATAATAATTACGTCAAAAGTGACTTTGTAAAAAAATTTGCTGGAATGACAAAAAAGATTATACGAATTTCTATCGAACTCCTATGTAGTTTTTCTCATTGTTGGGTGGTTGAGAGTTTCCGTCCATTTCGGTGCAGCTGAGGATTCGAAAAGGCCCTTGCAAACAAAATTCACCTCAATTGTTTTATTTCAATACTTCGCTCGAAGTATGAACTGCTTCGTATTCCACTCGATCTTAGGGGGTCTTCTCACTTTAGACGCTGAAAAAGGTTATTATCATGAATTTTTTGATAGGTTTATATTATAGATATTGATATAAAAGTTGTTACAGTTAATGAATGCACTTTCGAAATACATTTAAAAAATTTTGTATGTATTTATGTTACCCAAACAAACTTTAAACGCGTTTTTCTCGATAAAACGTTTTTCGGCGACTTGTTGATAAAAACTTCGAAACTACTGAACCGATCCTTATGAAATTCTAATCGCATATTCTTTACAACTATAGCTATAGCGCACAGCAAGGATTTTATTTAATTTTGATATTTTCTTTTTTTTTGCTAAAAACTGTGGAAAAACATTTTTTTTTGTTTTTTCGAAAAAGTCTACCATTTTGTTATTTTTGCATACATAGAAAATCGTATGATATGCGCTGTAGCCATTAACATACTGAATCTAAAACCGTTTGATTTTACTCTTTCGGATGATACATCTCTGAGAATTCATCCACAGCGCAGACCTACAATTTGTTTAAGACATTTTTTAACTATCATTTTCGTCGATAAATAAGGACTTAAATAAATTTTTAAAAAATTTTGATGTATTTCGGAAATGGATTTATTAAGTGTAACAACTTTTATATAAAAAATTAACATGCAAACCTGTCGAAAAATTCATGAAAATAGCCTTTCTTAGCGTCTAAAGTGAGAAGAATTCTTAAGGTACTCCTATGGCTAGGCTTCAATTCATAGAATATTTATAATTTTTTTTTGACCTTCACTAAATATATTAATAATCGTCTCTGTAAAATTTCAGGGTCGGTTATCGACCTTATTACAGAGAAAAAAATATAAAAATTGCGTACTTTTGTGAAGGAATCCCAAGACGACATACAAAAACCCAATTTCCGGTCGGTACAAAAGTGTATATAATAGTGAGAATCCGTCAGATTCTTAAAAATAATCAGATTTACATACTTAACACTTGAAGTAATCCAATGCTCTCAGAAAAAAATACGCTTTCGGACCCAATTTTCATGTAATATCAAGTTTAATTTTCCGGTATTGGATTTATTACCACTTGCTACGATAAATAGACGTGTCAGCAAGGCAACAGCTGACTGTTGTCGTAACCTCATCTCACTCATTCGATCTTCCACACATATTGCATTTTTAACCGACATATTCCGCCGACACAAATTTTCCACGCTTTTTTTCCATTCGGGCCACGCGAATACAATGCTTTACATTTCCCGCACCTGACATTGTTTTGACAGATCGACGTTGAAAAGCATGGAGGTTAAACTCGTCCGAACGAGTAAAAAGAGACGGCGACAGAACCAACGTTGCCAAATATCAAACCTAGAAATACTACGCGAATCGTTGGAATAGCTATTTTTTCATTTTTCTAATTAAACGTGAACACTCACTAAAAAGTTTACAAATGGAAAATTTTAGTTATCACAAATTATTTTTTTTGCGTATGTTAAAAATATAAATTTTACAGGTCTCAAGTATGACTAGTGTGAAGCGATAGGACTACCTTTACCGGCGGTCAAATCTCGGATCTTGTTTTCAATCATTTGCGGATAAGTCCAATCCGGTGGAGGGTTGAAATCGCAGTATGATCGCATTCAACGAAAATGTCTCATCTATCGTAAAACATTCAGTTTAAATGGGTACACGTTGCGCCGAGACCATTGCTATCGACGATTGTGACAGGAACACGCGCAAGCATGTAACGGTGCATACGTCGTTAATGATGGAGGTGGGGAATTCGGTGCGAGGGAGACTACGCGGGTGAAATCCGAGTTAAAATAATTAACGAGGAGAAAAAATTAAAAGCTAAGCCCCGCGACGTAGGGAGAAAATAATGAACAGGCGGACTTACGCGAACGAGGAAGAGGAAAAGTGGAAAGGGTCGGTTCGGCAATTAAGGGTAAAGGGAGAGTAAAAGAAAGGAGGGGACAGAGAGAGAACGAGAGAGGAAGAGAAAGAGATAGTGGGAGAAATAGATAGAGAAAGATATATATATATATATATATATATATATATATATATATATATATATATATATAGGGAGAGAGTGAGAGAGAGCGAGAGAAAAGAAAGCAGCGCGACCAGTGAGGTACGAAACTCCTCGAGCTCTATTTATCATTCGTCCTCTCTCTCTTTCTCTCTCTCTGTCTCATCCCAGAGGGTTCAATAAGACCTAACCTCTCTTCAGCCGTGTGCAAGGAGCCTCGAGCGAATAAAGGTACGAGGAAAGAGAATGGCGAATGAAATAAAAACTGCAATGAAAAATAAAGGAAGAAACGAACGAGTAGAATAAAAAATAAGATGAATGAAAAAAACCAAAATGAACGAAGAACGAGACGAATGAATCCATAGGAAATCCAAGCCCGACCGATAAGAGTTGGTCGCTCCGTCTTTATATATGTATATATGGACCCGTTTGCCCAGCAAGATCGAAGCGCGCGAGAGAAACGGCGTCCTGGGGTGAGCAGTAATCGCAGGGGAAAAACGAGAGATACCGGCTTACAAGATGGAGAAAGATTTCCCGTGGTTTTGCCCAGGAAAACTAATGAGCGAGTCGAGAATGAGCGTAAGTAACGAGCGAGAGGTGGTGGACGAGGTTAAACTTATTGCAATTGCGAATTGAAAATGCATATATGTATATATATGTGTGTGTGTGTGTGTGTGTGTGTGTGTGTGTGTGTGTGTGTGTGTGTGTGTGTGTGTGTGTGTGTGTATGTATATACCTATACAGGTGTATGTGTGCACGAACATTTTTACATACACACAGCATCGTGGCTTTTAATTCTTGGATACAAGCTTAGCTGTTTCGGGCTTGCTGAGATTTTTTACTGTTGCTTTCCTCTCTCTCGATTTTCCTTCGATCCCATCTATTAAGCAATCTCTATCCCCATGGGGAAACTAAACTTTTTACGTCTGTGTTCGAGGGCCACGAAGACGAATCATTACCGAAAAATTCGTAGAAAAAATTAGAGAATTTCTATCGCGTGGATGAACATGAAACTGACGACCATACATTTGGATTATCTCGGGCAGAAATTGTCGTAGAGATCCAATTGGACTCCCACACTTGTGCCGACTTCCTGATAGTGATCCAATAGAAATCGCATTAGATCCCTATACCAAAACGTCACGCCCGTACGTTGGATTCTAAAGGGGATTGCCCATTGGAATTTAACGTACGAATTCAGTACGAATGTTGTGTGGCCGTGTTGATGAAGACTTGTTATGGAATCGGCTTCGATTCGGCCAATGAAAGTTTTCAAGGTCTCGATGGAAATAAAAGTTTTTCTGTTTTACGTTTCGATCCTTGACTCGGATCCTCTTCAGAATTTTATTTATTCTATAAATTGTGAATTACATATTATATAGATGGAGTTTACAAGATTTTATATAATTGTGCTTTGTGTTATAAATGAGTTGTAAATGTGTTATAATGATTTGTATAAATGATATGTTAGTTTTATTCTAATTTGAATAATAGTGGTATTGCATGAGCAATTTATTGGAATATGTTAATTTATTCTTTTGATTGCGTGAAAGACTCGATTCACTTCGAATTTAAAAGTTATGTTCCTAACTGCATTTCGCAGAGAAGTACGTACAGAATTTTTGATTAATCGAAAACTTTTCATTTTACGAGCAGTTTTAACGAAATTTTTCACTGAAAATTCATTTCTTAATTCCAAATACCTACAACCTTTGAATAAAACAATCTTTTTTAAATTCCGTACGTACTTCTCTAGGTATTCGAATGTAGCTTGACGAAAATTTTTGTTTTTTGTTCCAGGTAAAAAATTGTGGATGCTAAATGTCACGCCGCGGAGCGCCCAAAAAATAAGATCAAAGAAAATATTAGTAGTTGGCCATTTTGTACATATACATTTTTTTTAATTCCAATTGGATCCCAATGAGGACACTCTATGTGTGCCTATCCACTCCCCATAGCGATGTGGGTGCATCTTGGACACCCCAACAAATGTGTGCGGTATCACGGAAGGATATTTTTTTGGGACATCCAGCGAAATCCGGTCGAGCATGTCAAATTTAAAAAAAATGTCAAACGACGTCAATCGGCAATGAACGTGAAATCCACTTGGATTCGGAAGTGGACTCCCTACGTGTGGCGTTTCTGTCAACCCTTACTTGACACACTGCGTCATTTCGACCCGGATGAATTTGAATTAAAATGCCCACTTGACCAAAATTGAAGGTTTCCAATAATTTCTTACAACAATTCAATTTTATATTTTCCGAATTCTAATTATGCTGACATATTGAGAAATGTTAAAAGTGTATCCTGGATTTTCTTCAATAAAAACGAATGGCAGGGTTATTGGGGGCAAGTGGATGAAGTGCTATGCGGGTCAAATTGACCAAATGTGTCAAAGCCGTAACCAAATATAAGTGCCTCAAGAAAGGGTTAAAATCCCTTCAGTGATCTGGGAGGATCTAGAGGCTTCTCGACAAACTTCTGCACAGGATTGAATAACGATGATTTTTCTTTTCTTTTACGTATTCATGTCGTTGTTCAAAGTGGTTCACACGATTTTTGACAACGAGCCAACTAAGCACAACAGCATGGTGCTGTACTGGAACCGAAAATATAGCAACACCATATTGTTGCTTCAGCAATTATGAAAAATCGTCTTTAATGTTTGTTTTTGACAACCCAAACAATCAAACTCACGTGTTTTAAACACTTCAAGGATGCAAATTGTGTATTAAAAAAATCGAATTTTTCATTATCGACCTGCCCTCAATATGAGAATCAAAGTGAGAAAACTAATCGGTCCTCTATTAGTTTTCTCACTTACAAGGAACATCCCTCAGGTGTCCGCCTCCGATTTTGTTGAAACTCATATATGTGATAGAGCATCAAAAATTTTGAGACACTTATTTTTTTTTATCGGCGGAAAAACGGTTTTGAGGGGTGAAACGCACCCTCGAAAATGGGGATGTTTTTTCGTTTTTCGTCGATAACGTCTTAACGGTATGAGATATAAAAAAAATTCAAATTGCAACAATGTTTATTTTTTCATGTACTATACATTGGAGATGAGAACGATACCATTATCGACGAAAAACGAAAAACACCCCTATTTTCGAGGGCGCGTTTCACCCCTTAAAATCGTTTTTCCGCCGATAAAAAAAAATACGTATCGCTTACTTTTCGGTGCTTTATAACATATCCAAATTTCAACAAAATCGAAGGGTGTCACCTGAGGGATGTTCCTTGTTAGTTTTCTTATTTCTTTTGATTACAAGAATTTCATCGTTTTAAGGACGGTTAGATCGAGCGAATGGGAAAAGACATCGTATTTTACACTGTGTTCAACTGTATTTTCCGCTTGCACGAAGACGGAAAGCAGTTTGAGGACTTTTTGTTTTTTTTGGCCTCTTCGTGTTTCGCTGCTTTCCGCCACTCGAGTTCGGGTGGTTTGGGAAAGTCATCCCGTGGGGCTGCTGCCTCATTCTTTTTGTACTTGCAAGCCTCAGGCTATTATACACACACACACACGCACACACACCCGTAGATATACATACATACATACGTACATACATACACACATACATACATGCATAGATACATGCGCACATACATACATACATACATACGCACATACATAAACACATACATACATACACACATACATGCATGCATACATACATACATACATACATACATACATACATACATACATACATACATACATACATACATACATACATACATACATCCATGCATGCATACATACATACATACATACATACATACATACATACATACATACATACATACATACATACATACATACATACATACATACATACATACATACATACATACATACATACATACATACATACATACATACATACATAGATACATACATACATACAAACATACATACATACAAACATACATACATACATAGGTACATGCACACATACATACATACATGCACACATACATGCATACATACATGCATACATACATGCATACGTACATACATACATACATACATACATACATACATACATACATACATGCATACATTCATACATACATACATACATACATACATACATATATACATACATACATACATACATGCATATATACATGTGCGCGCGCGCGCGCGCGTGTGTGTGTGTGTGTGTGTGTGTGTGTGTGTGTGTGTGTGTGTATGTGTGTGTCACAAATTTTTCTATTCTCTGGTTACTTTTTTCTTATCTATCGTTTTTTGTTCACTCGGCAAGTGAACGTACCATTATTTTCGCGGTTGGCTCGTTTTTCTCCTACGAAAATCCTCGCGCACCCGATAGTGAAACGCGAAAGGAGTTTTCGTATCCGGAGGGTACGCGAGAGGAGATTCTGGACGAGGCGTAAGATCCTTGTCTCTCGTATTCTTGTCTGCACGTGTGCACATGTTCTTCCTCCGCTTTTTCGCTACACCGCGAACTTGCGCACCCATACATCCGACATTTCTTTTTTTCCGTCTCGTATTTATCTTTTACTCGGAAAATTGAGATCTTGGTACTTTTGTTCCGATACTCGCTGTGGAACTCGCATAACGGCATCTCCGTTGCAGCCCGCGGCTACGACTGAGTCGGTTTCGCCGCTTCCTTTAAAAAAAAAAGCAAAGCCAGAAAACGCAATCTAGCTTACTTTTTATGTCCGGTGCGGGAAAAAAAAGAAATGGAGGATGACGGAGAATCGAGGGGAATTTCAGAGGCGTTGAAATAAGTGCGTTTGCGTGGGTGTAGCAATCTGGTCGGGGACCTTGGTTCATGGCGAACGGCGTCTCTGAGGCTCGAGGTAAATTCTGCTGATGATATTTCGAGAAAAGGTTATTATTTTTTTAATCAATAATTTCGCGATTCTTTGTTGAGCTTGCAGTGTAGATGTGGTATAAGGGAATTAAGGACTTTGTTTTTTCTGGTATTTTATTTGAAGAATTTGTTGTACTAGCATTAGAACCATGGAAAATAATAAGGTAGGGCGTATAAAATATTTAGCTGTTTTATTGGCAGAAGATTATTATTTTTGAATAAAATCTGGTTGTTCAATCACTTGACGATCCCTTAAGTTGAAATCTACAATAATTTATTTTTTAATCACATCCGACAAACGTCGATTCGGTCACATGTTATTTGAGTTCTTGGACACTTTGTAACAATACACTTTTCAATCATACAAACATTGATCGTTCAGTAACCAATACCGAAGAGTTATATATTTCGAATTTCCTAAGTAGTAGGGCTGGAGCGGTTCTAACCCAGGGATCTCAGGGGGGAGCGGGGCGGGGGAGTCGAGCGCGGGGAAGCCGGGGTATGCATGGCGGGGGGGGGGGGGGGGGCGGGGTCGAGCGCGGGGAAGCCGGGGTATGCATGGCGGGGGGGGGGGGGGGGGGTGGATCCTGCACGCGGCAGCCGATTGCGCGGTTGTGGCGGCGGGGGAGGGGGAGGGAGGTGTTAGAGAGTGGGGAGGCTAGTTTTTGGTGACGCTGTCTTCCAGGCGATAGCTGGACCCGCGGGCGAGAGGGGGAAGCCGCTGTCGACTCTGTGGGGGAGGGGGCATCATAGAGTTGCGTTTCCTTGAAAACCCATAAAATCTGATAATTTATTATCAACATTATAGATGTAAGCGGAGCATTTTTGTCTAGACTATTCACAGGAGTTTATATATATGAAAAAAAAAAAACTTAGCCAAATGTGTGCATGCGCGTGCGTGTGTGCGCATGTGTGTGTGTGTGTGTGTGTGTGTGTGTGTGTGTGTGTGTGTGTGTGTGTGTGTGTGTGTGTGTGTGTGTGTGTGTGTCCAACGTTTCAACCACCTCGTCCGAAAAGTCTCAAATTTTACGACTCTTTTTTTTTCTTACGTCGAGCGCCAGGGACCGTCATACCCTATCGCTTCGCATGTGCAACTCGGGTCTCATCATTCCATAGGTCCACACTTGAAAACCCATAAAATTTTACGACAACATGCGACGAAGACAGTGATCCGGGGAAAAAATGCATTTCCATTTTACCGGGCTTTAGTTTTTCATCTCCGAATGAAAATATATACAGAGAGTGCAACGTCGAACCTTGATGCCGACACTTGAGATCATGCAGGTCTGGACAAGTTAGCCCCATGGTTAAGGATTTTTTCTTCGTTAACACCACTCTCCAAGCTATTAGAATTTTTTTTTTGCTCCGCTATTCAGAGCATATACGATAACGCGGTGTTTATGTTGAAAAACTATAAACTTTCGGAGATCTATGGATCGGAGACCTTTTTAGGCTTCGACCGTGGACCACTTGAGCGCCGAGAGCCAATGAATTTTTTTCTTTCACTACATCCATCTTGACTGAGATGCTCTTTTATTTTTCCGGCATTCCAATGCAATATTAGAACATTCTCGTGGGTTGGTGATATTTTCCGAGATGATAGGGAAAGACGGAAAATGTCTAAAGGGGAAAACCATGCTTAATGATCTGCTGCGCTCAAAAGTGTTGGCACTTTCGATCGAGCAGTCGGTTAGTGAACATCATCTCTTTTGGGAAGCCTCGTTTCATCAAATATGGAGAGCAACGCGGAGAAGTCAGAACAAATCTTGCACGACCAAGCCGCGCTCCTAAGTTCATTCGAAGATTTTGCTGTGTGGGAACAACGGTGCGTTGAGTTTATCGAAGAATTGGAAACGCAAAGCCGCATTAAGCGTCCGCGACTATCAATTGGACTTCAACAGTCATTGATAGCCCAAATAGCGCGGCTGGAAGGGTTGAGGAATTCTGTGCGTAATCATTTTATACACACGGGTGCAGGACATGGTCATCATGGGCTAATCTGGCGAGAGATTGACACATCCTTCAATAGTCGAATATTGACCGGTTCCGTAATCAATCGCAATCACATCGAACCACGGCAATTTCTCAACGATGCTCGCGACCTAGTGCTTCAACATGTGCAAAATACTATCTGCAAACATAACAGTATTAAAGTTAATACAGTGTTTAATGGCGAATTCGCGAGCGGAGACAAACATGCCAATAAAAGTGTCAACACGCGAAACTGTGAACTATTTAACACAAGCGATTTGAATGAGTGGTACCAGCAATGCGTTATGGAGCTATTAACCAAACTCGATGAATTTCAAGAACAAGATAGTGGCTGGGCTTTGCGGAAAATACTTAACCTCACGATAAATGTGAATAAGTATAATCCGATGCGTGCTGGGTGCTCCATATCATTGCCGCGGGAAATAATGATGAAGAGGGCTGTGGTTAACGTCAAATCGAACGATAATGCATGTTTCGCATGGTCGGTTGGCGCTGCTCTACGCCCAGCTGAACGACACAGTGACCGTCCGTCATCTTACCCACATTACTCAAGCATACTGAATCTACAGGGCATTCAATTCCCGGTAACCATACACCAAATAAAAAAATTTGAGCTGCAAAACAATTTATCCATCAACGTGTATACCACCACCACCAACAAAAAGGACATTGTTCCGATACGCGTGACTCAGCAAAAGAAGGAGAAGCACATCAATTTGCTGTACATGCAAGATACTGAGGACGACAATGTGGGGCATTTCGTATGGATCAAGAACTTGTCGAGACTCGTGAGGGCGCAACTGAGCAAGAGGGAGCATAAAAAATATATATGCGATCGGTGTGTAAATTTAGCATTATTAGTATAAAATTATATATCTACTAAAGGAGAAAATTGATAAAAAAAAAATCTTGTTTGTTTTGCAGGTGTTTGCATTACTTCGGATCCGAGGATAAATTGCAGTCGCACGAGGTCGATTGTGGAGCAATAAACGACTGCGCGATCCGACTACCGAATGACACCAACAAGTGGCTCCAATTCACCAACTTTAGCCGGAAAGAGCGACATCCATTCATTGTGTATGCCGATTTGGAGTGTGTTTTAGCAAAGACTGATGAGAAGAACCAAGCAAAAGATATGTATCAACATCATGAAGTGTTTAGTATAGGATACTACGTGTGTTGTGCGTATGATCAAACACTATCTTCATATCACTCACGTCGCAGTGTCGATTGCGTTTCGTGGTTTGTCGAAGAACTGAAAAAACTAGCATTGCGCATAAAAGAAATTTTCTGCGACAACGTCCCAATGATTTATCTGACACCGAGCGAGTGGGCCAGTTTTCGCAACGCGACCCAATGTCATATATGCAGGAAACCATTCGCGCAAGAAGATGTACGCGTTCGAGATCATTGCCATCTGACTGGACGCTATAGAGGCCCTGCCCATTCTAATTGCAATTTAAACTACAAACAGTCATTCTTCATTCCCATAGTTTTTCACAATTTATCCGGTTACGATGCACATTTTATAATCAAGGAAGTAGCCACAGCGTTCGAAGGAAAAACCGATGTGCTTCCAATCACAAAGGAGAAATACATCTCCTTCACGAAGCATGTTGAAATTACAGACGATTCAAAACAGAAGATCCAATTGCGCTTCATCGATTCATACAAATTCCTCAACACCAGTCTCGACAAATTAGCCTCATTTTTGACCGAGGACAAACTCAAAATTTTACGCATGCAATTCCCAACGCTATCGACGGACAATTTCAGTTTGCTGACGCGAAAAGGGGTCTTCCCTTATGAGTATATTGATAACGTGACCAAGCTAGACGACACTTGCCTACCACCACGTGACGCCTTTTATAGTTCCCTGACAGATGCTACAGTATCCGAGAGTGAGTATGCACATGCTGAGAAAATTTGGGAGCGGTTTTCCATTCGAACGCTGGGTGACTATAACGATTTATACTTGAAGACAGATGTCTTGTTATTAGCTGATATTTTCGAAAACTTTCGAAATACATGCATTGAGAGCTATGGCCTAGATCCCGCGTATTACTACACATTGCCGGGGTATACCTGGGATGCAATGCTGAAACATTCGAATGTCAAGTTTGAATTACTAACCGACATCGACATGGTTTTATTCGTTGAGCGGGGTATACGCGGTGGTCTCAGTCAATGCTCAAACCGATATGCACACGCTAATAACAAGTACATGGAGTCGTTTGATCCATCGAAAGCATCATCATACTTGATGTATTTTGACGTCAACAATTTGTATGGATGGGCAATGTGTCAACCTTTGCCATACGCAGATTTTCGATGGGTCAACGACGTGTCCAAGTTTGATCCATCTTCCATCGCGCTAGATTCACCGACAGGCTACATCCTTGAAGTCGACTTGGAATATCCACAATCTCTACATGATGCGCACAAAGACCTGCCGTTTTGTCCAATACATGAAAAACCGCCGGGTAAGCAGGGGGAAAAGCTGTTAGCAACCGTCTGTGATAAAAAACGCTACATCATTCACTATCGAAATTTACAGCAGTGCTTACGACATGGACTTTGCCTCACGAAAATCCATAGGGTATTACAATTCACACAATCCCCATGGCTACGTTCATATATCGAGTTAAATACGCAATTTCGAACGCTGGCCAAAAACGATTTTGAAAAGAATTTATTCAAATTGATGAACAATGCGGTGTTTGGCAAAACGATGGAGAATGTGCGCAATCATGTAGATGTAAAGCTTTTGACCAAATGGGAGGGCAGATATGGCGCAGAGGCAATGATTTCGAAGCCAAACTTCCACAGCCGAAGTGTTTTTTCGGAAAACCTTATTGCTGTAGAATTGCGCAATCTCGAGGTGAAATTCAACAAGCCGATATATGTGGGTATGTGCATCCTCGACATATCCAAAACGTGCTTGTATGGATTTCATCACGAGTATATGGTGCCTCTGTATCGGGATAAGTGTAAAATCATGTATACCGATACGGATAGTCTCATATATGACATTGAGAGCGATGATATGTACATGGACATGAAGCGCGACATTGTAAAATTCGATACGAGCGATTATCCGGTGGACAATAGGTATGGTATGCCACTTGTCAACAAGAAGGTACCCGGTCTCATGAAAGACGAATGCAATGGTGCAATTATGACCGAGTTCATTGGACTTCGATCGAAAATGTATGCGACACGTGTTGAGGGTAAGAAGGACACTAAAAAAGTCAAAGGTGTCAAGAGCAATGTTGTGGCTAGGACAATCACGTTTGACGATTATGCCCGATGCTTGAAGGAAGACATTGAAATGAGCCGTAGTCAAACATGTATTCGATCGAAGTTGCACAAGGTCTACACCATTCGTGAGACGAAAATCGCTCTAAGTCCTCATGATGATAAGCGGTATATCATACCTGGGACCTCTGAGACCCTACCATGGGGGCATTACAGCATACCGTTGTAACAAAGTATCATGCATATAAACTCGATGTAAAATTGTGTACATTTTTGTAAATACTCGATGTATAAAACTTGTGAAAATTGCGTATGTTTTTGTAAACATTAACTCGATGTAAAACTTGTTTGTTGTAAATATTTGATTTTGCAAAAATGGGCTTTTGTAAGTAAAGGAAACGGCTTTTGTAATCCATGTGTACTCATTATTTCACGCATACACTGTTCGAGAGTAGGGGGAAGAAGGGATTGGAGGGAGAGAAAACGCCTGCTGTGGCGCACCACGTTGACTGGTAGAAAGAGAGTCATAAAAGTCTAAATGTTTTTGGCCTTTTTTATTGACGACTACAAATCAGATTTACTTATCCAACTATTGTGGGCATTGTCGAAACCCAGCCATTTTACAAACATTCGATGACCGCGCTTCTTTAAAATTTTTTCTATCAGATAGATATCGGGGTACTTGACACGGAGAAGCTCTTGTTCGTAGAAACCACCGGCGATGGGTTCATCTTTATGGTCCTTCAAACGATACGTCACTGGATGCGTTTTCTTCACACGAGATACCGTAAATATTTCCGTTGTCCAATTTGGCGTGTAACCCTTTTCGAAAACACTCTTAAATTTGCTGATTCTCACTTTATCGCCAGGGGTGAATTTCGGTGGTGTTTTTATTGGCGGCTGAGTCTTATTGAAAACTTGCCGCAATATTTCCTTCTCATTCTCCGCGTTGACATTTCTCGGTTTCATCTTAATGGTACGGTGTACGGAATCATTATATTCAGCTACTAGATTATCAAGAATATCGATCCACTTATAATTACCACGAAGACTAAATTGCATCCACATCTTATTTTTCAATGTACGATTGAAACGCTCGCAAATGGATGCCTTCAAGTTGCTATATGTTGAATACATGTGAATATTGTACTTTTTCATTAGGGATTTAAAGTGACAATTGTAAAATTCTTTTCCCTCGTCGACGTGCAAGTGCTGTGGTATGCGTCCCTTAACGAGTATCGACTTCATTGCGGCTGCTGCATCTTTACCACTCTTACTCAGCATTGGCACGGCCCAGGCGAATTTTGAGAAAGTATCGATGACGGTGAGGAGGAATTTATGTTTGGTGTTTTGATGTGCGTACGATGACATATCGACGAGATCAGCTTCCCAGGTCTCATCCAAGCCACGGATGTCCACATGTCGACGCGGATAGTTTCGTCGAGCAGGCTTATGTAGCTCCAGCACGAGAGCGCTCTTTTTCTCGTTCATTTTCTAGTCCACTCAGTCGCGCATCCAGTGCAGCAATGGTCCGTGAATTACGAATCACCAAATCTTGTAGATTTTTGACATTGGCCTCGAGTGTCTTTGCAATATCTCTTATCGTAGCTTCAAGTCCATTAACCAGCAGCTGATTACTCTCGTTCATTTCTTTGCGAATGTTCTTAATGATAGTTCGGGATCTTTTGTGTAAAGTATTTAGAGTGATGGCGTCGTCTTGTCCTTCCGGATTAGCGATGTTACACAATCGTTTCTGCCCCACGTCATAATGACCATCTGCGGTGGTTTTAAACCCAACCCCAGGTCGGCCTGGAGGACCTTGCTTACTGAGGAGTACACTCTGACGCAATTGGCGTCCAAACACATCGACACTCATGATGAGAATGCATAAATTTTCCGACGCCGAGTTAATAAATTATTTCAGCTTCACGCAATTCCTCGATAATCGATATAATTTCATTCGCATGGGCCGAATTTCCAGCTGCTTGTGATGCCAGAAGTAGACGAAGACGGTCTACCAGCTCATTGGGATTGTCCCAATATACATAGTCCAATTGAGCGTTTTTTCTAGCCAGCTTATACGTTGGCATACCCTTTCCCACGTGGTGATCGGCTATACTTGCAATATAAGTGTTGAATTTGTGACAGGTATTACGTCGTATGGCCGCACTAGGCTTATAAAATTTTTTGTGAGCATTCGTCGCAATGACAATTTTTTCATAGTTTTTCAAATCGTCTGGTGTGAGAGTTTCGATATTGGGCACTTTTTTAAATAGCAGCTCAGTTAATCCAACAGTTTTCGCATAATTCACATCTCCCACACGAATATGTTGAGAGTCGAAATTTATCGGAGAATCACCAATCATTAATCGGTTGTTTGAGAGATTCCGCACACCATATGATACATCCAGGCTTGCTTTTCTATTTGTTCGTAACAGCAGGAGATATTCGGTGATTAAGTCATCGACATTTTGTGACTCATCATCATCATCATCCTCGTATATCAATTTGAAAGAATCTTGTGTTTCACTCTTGAAGGAATCGTGTGTCTCGTTCTTCAATTCATGTTTCACACTATTTATCGCATCTCCTTCTTTATCGTCGGCTTTTTCATCCTTGATTTCCTCCTTCGCCGGCTCACCGTTTTTGTATGACACCAATTTCTCCAATGGTCTGACTATAGGCTTAAAGACATCTCGCATTCTCTGCTCATCACTCTCTTTGCCAATTTTCATCATTCGATGCTTTCGTCTGATTGCATCGCTCGCCTTGGCAATTTCACGCAATACATTTTTTTCTCTCAACAGTTGTTCGCTCTTCATGTTGTCACTGTCGACGCGTGCACAATACTGCCTCTTGAACCACCAGCGACGATTCATTTATCAATGGTGAGAAAATCATCAAAACCTTGTCTATATCGACCCTCGTTCATATTGCTATCTTTGTCGATCGTGATAAATGCATACTTGTCGGAATTCCAGCATTTCATGCACATGTTTTTGAAGCATGTATAAGTCATATCCGTATTAACGTGATCGTTGTACACATGTTTGAGATTCATATCATCCTGCTTGAAAAGCACCACGAAATTTGCATTATCCCTCACGAGATGTTTGGGGATACGGGTGTACGTCTGACAAAGATAAAAACTGTCTACAATCTCATGTCTTCCCATGGAAAAGAATGCTCTAACATTATCCTGCTTTTCGCACGCAATATCATCAAAGATGAATATAGAGTGGGGACGTGCATCACTTGGTGCAATCACTTGTTCATGCTCATTGAATGGATTATATGTAACTCCATGCACAGGTTCAAGTAATTGTTCGAGCAACTTGTACTTTGGTTGCTTCAGCGACTTGGAATACAAATAAATGTTCTCAAATCTCAAGCCATTGGGATGGATGATGAGAGTGAGCAAAGCATTGGTTTTTCCACAATTTGATGGACCACAAAACACCGCACGTATGCTATCCGGCAATAACTGTCCATGACGCTTTTGTCTTTTCTCCCGGCCATCTTCGACAAATTCATCGAAATTTATCACGGGAAGGCTACCTCCGTGAGTTTGCTTCTTGGATGCCATCTCGCACAGGACTAACGGAAAAATCATATAAATAGCATTTTTATACGGATTCGCCGTCAGTCGAGTATTGTCTTTAGACATGATCGTTCATAGCGGTAAAGGTGTCGTCAATCGCCTAATCAACAATCTACCCGTTGAATTGCATCTGCCTGGTTATCAATATTGCGGACCAGGCACAAAGTTGGCCAAGCGTCTTGCTCGTGGTGATCCGGGCATTAATCCATTGGATGCAGCTTGCAAACAACACGATATTGCATATTCGAAAAATCCGGATAATCTTGAAGCGAGACATTTGGCGGATAAAGTGTTGGCTGAACAGGCTTGGCAACGAGTTAGTGCGCGAGACGCTAGTATCGGTGAAAAAGCCAGTGCTTGGGGCGTGGCAAATATTATGAAGACAAAGAGAAAATTTGGTATTGGGATAAAGGCCCGCAAGGGTGGCGTTTGTTTGAAAAAAATAATTGGCGCTGCGAAGAAGACAATGATTCAAAGTGATGATCCACATAAGATTATTAAATCAGCTCTAAAGGGTGCTCGTGCAGCTGTAAAGATGCAGGGTGGTAAAGTACGCACACCTCGAGTTCTACCTGTACCCCATAAAATTGGTGGTTTATTACCGTTCCTCGTGCCCATTTTTGCGGGTCTTAGCGCTGCGGGTGCTTTGTCAGGTGGTGCGGCGAGCATAGCTAAAGCGGTAAATGCTGCTCAAGCAGCTAAACGTGAATTGGATGAAAGTAAGCGCCATAATCGAACAATTGAAGCGATCGCATTGGGTAAAGGCTTACATCTGAAACCATATAAGCAGGGATTGGGTCTTCATATTAAGCCAAAAAACTAGAAGTTACGCTACCTCACCGACCTCTCACCGACATCGATCTTCTCAAATATGCGAAAATCCTAAAAATTCCACATTTTCGTGGAGTTTACATGCGTGATACATTGCCAGCGAACGGGCCCCTCAAATGTGAAGCAGCAATCGTAAATTTGGATGAAAATGTTGGTCCTGGAACACACTGGGTCGCTTACAAAAAGACTGGATGGAAAGTCCTGTACTTTGATAGTTTCGGCAACCTTCCACCACCATCCGAACTCATGAGATATTTTCGTGTTGGTAGCGTAAATTATAATTATACTGGATATCAGAAGTATGATACGATTGAATGTGGCCATTTGTGTCTCAAATTTCTTTGTCGGCAATTACAGCACAAAGACAAATATACACTATATATAGGGGGGAAATGACGTGGAGAATTCAGTTGTTAATTTACCAGCATCATGGATGAAAGTTTAACATTGACCATCTCTGGCTCATCATCCATACTCGAGGTGCAATACTTTCCCCCCATCGAACTCTCGCCACACAAAAATTATACTCTCGGTCTCGTGGAATTGTTGACTTTCAACTCTATTCCCAATATCGACGATGGTCACGATAAACTCTACGTGGGAGAAGAGGTGTTGACGATACCTACGGGTAGTTATGAAATAGAGGATATCGAGACGTTTGTACAAGCAGAGCTCTCGCGTAAAAACATCAGCATCAGCATTAAACCCAATAATAATACGCTACGCAGTGAGATCGAGTGTGATCATGATGTAAATTTTGAGCCGACAGATTCTATTGGACATCTACTAGGCTTCACCGCACGCAAATTGGAAGCCAATAAAAGACATGAATCTGACCTTCCTGTAGCCATTCTCAAAGTGAATGCCCTACGCGTTGAGTGCAACATTACCGCTGGTGCCTATATTAACGGACAAAAAGTACACACAATTCATGAATTCTTTCCATCTGTGCCACCGGGCTATAAGATCATTGAAGTTCCCTCACATGTAATTTATCTGCCGATTACAAGTCGAACGATTGATACGATACAGCTTCGCATAGTGGATCAAGACGGTGATTTGGTAAATTTCCGCGGTGAAGTAATCACCATACGCCTGCATATAAAGTCGTGATGGGTATAGTCTTCAATAGATCTTCCAATAACAATAAACAACCATGGATAAAAACGATCAGTCGTCGGCCAGCGCCCAAAGTGCTAACACCTCAAAACGTGCTACTCTTGAAGAGTTTGGGTCTCAAAGTGCGTGGCGAAAGCGTGTAAAAAATTATTTAGTCTGTGCTCTGTGCATCTGCTGCGTGAAATGGAAGAAGAAATCGTAGACATTCAGACACCTGTGGTCTTTGATGAATCCATCATCCATTGCGAGATTCACGCTCATCAGCCATATGCATCTTCAACCTTCAATAACAGCGATGAAATCCGTATTGCCATCCAACATCAAGACCTCTCCATCCTGCCAAGCAAGAGTTCCCTACACATATGTGGGAAATTATCCAAGCGTGATGGGATGCCAACCGCTGCTACAAGTCTCGTCAACAATGCCATTTGTCATTTGTTTGAGGAAGTGCGATATGAATTGAATGCCATAGAAATCGATCGTAATAAGAATGTTGGCATTACGAGTGTAATTAAGGGATATTCGTCTCTCTCACCGGCCAAAAGTTCTATGCTCGAGAACACTGGATGGCTCGATGTCGAAGAGACCAAGCAGATTGTAGATGTATCGGGAAACTTTGATGTGTGTATACCGCTCAGCATGCTCCTCGGCTTTGCCGAAGATTATCGTAAAATTGTCGTAAATGCCAAGCACGAGTTGATTCTCACGAGATCAAAGACCGATGATAATGCCATTGTACAAACGGCCGCCGAAGACTACAAACTCGTATTGCATAAAATAGAATGGCTCGTACCGTATGTAACAGTCTCGGATCAGCGAAAAATTCAGCTGTTAAAGTTTCTCGCCAAAGATGCACCAATCTCCATGAGTTTCCGAACATGGGAACTGTATGAATATCCATTGCTGCCTGCCACCTCTAAGCACGTGTGGTCTGTGAAAACTTCGAATCAACTGGAGAAGCCACGTTATGTCATACTCGCGCTGCAGACGGGACGGAAAAATAAGAAACAACAAAATGCCAGCCACTTTGATCATTGTAACCTGAGCGATGTCAAACTTTACCTCAACTCACAATGCTATCCATATGGAAATTTGAATTTGAACATTGACCAAAATCAATATGCTCTACTCTACGAGATGTACGCAAACTTTCAACCGACCTATTACAACAAAGAGGCTGAACCATGGCTGAGCAGGATTGAATTTTTAGAAAAAGCCCCCCTCGTTGTCATTGACTGCTCAAAACAAAACGATTCTCTCAAGTCCGGCCCTGTTGACGTGCGTCTTGAGTTCGAATTGAAAAATAATATTCCGCCACAAACTTCAGCTTACTGCATGATCCTCCATGATCGCATTGTCGAGTACAATCCAATCAGCGGTGGGGTTAAAAAATTGGTATAAAATCATGCTGATGATTCGCACCCGCATCAGTCAACATGGAGCTTATCGTCGATGTACAGGGCTTCAAGAGACCCACGAACAAATTTGTCCTGAAGGAGATGTCCATCATCAAACTCCACGACAAGGATGCTGAACCGCTGACGCTCACCTTCGACGCACCATTTGCATGGGACTCTCTACCGGCCAAGTACAAAATGACAAACAAGTGGTTGGAACGCAATTTCCATGGAATACGATGGGAACACAGCGGCATACCGTACGAGGCAGCTAGAACGACAATTCGAGGAATCTTGCAAGGAGCTCCTACCATCTATGCCAAGGGATTCGAGAAGTGCTCATGGCTATCGAGATTCACGGATTCAGCAACAAAAGTCATCGATCTGGAGACTCTGGACTGTCCATCGCTGCAGAAGTTGCCGAAAATCACGAAATCCAAATGCCCGCATCATTCCTCCAACACGAAATACAATTGCGCCCATGCAAATGTAAAATCACTGAAAAGCTGGTTGAGTGTATACGAAGCGTTGTGTGAGCGAGGGTTTTTTTTTTTAAATGAATAAAAACATTTTGAACAAATATCGTTCTCTCCATTTATTTCCACTATCTATGGCGAATACAGTTTGACGACATTTTTCTTTTTTTTTTTTTACATTATATTCGATGAAAAAGTTTTTTTTTTTTGTACATTTTTACATAGCACTAAGCGTTGAAAACTCTATCATGATGACTGTGATGCAAACAGTCTTTGCACTCTACGATGGTGACGATGCCAGCTGCCGCTGAACTCGTTGTTTCCACCGGGCCTTCACGAGCGTTCTTTTCCACCATACTCAGACTCGAGCGTCGAAAACTCTACGATGATGATGATGATGATGACTGTGATGCAAACAGTCCTTGCACTCTACGATGGTGATGATGATGCTGGCTGCTGTTGAACTCGTTGTTTCCGCCGGGCCTTCACGAGCATTCTTTTCCACCATACTCAGACTCGACGGAACTCGACGCTGTTGTATTTTCCACCAATGTACTTCATGTAGAGTTGACCATTGCGCGCCAGTTGCAGCATACTCTCGAACATTTTCACATCTTGATCGAAGGTCTTTACCAGCCGCGCTGGCAAGAAGACGGCAAACTCATTTGCAACGTCCACGATGTAGCGTTTTCCAAACTTGGTCTGTACAGCTCTCATGTCCGTGATTTGATGATCCGTATGGACGTGGAGTTCTGACAGCTTCTTCGTTGGGATCGGCGCTCAAGTGGTCCACGGTCGAAGCCTAAAAAGGTCTCCGATCCATAGATCTCCGAAAGTTTATAGTTTTTCAACATAAACACCGCGTTATCGTATATGCTCTGAATAGCGGAGCAAAAAAAAAATTCTAATAGCTTGGAGAGTGGTGTTAACGAAGAAAAAATCCTTAACCATGGGGCTAACTTGTCCAGACCTGCATGATCTCAAGTGTCGGCATCAAGGTTCGACGTTGCACTCTCTGTATATATTTTCATTCGGAGATGAAAAACTAAAGCCCGGTAAAATGGAAATGCATTTTTTCCCCGGATCACTGTCTTCGTCGCATGTTGTCGTAAAATTTTATGGGTTTTCAAGTGTGGACCTATGGAATGATGAGACCCGAGTTGCACATGCGAAGCGATAGGGTATGACGGTCCCTGGCGCTCGACGTAAGAAAAAAAAAGAGTCGTAAAATTTGAGACTTTTCGGACGAGGTGGTTGAAACGTTGGACACACACACACACACACACACACACACACACACACACACACACACACACACACACACACACACACACACACACACACATGCGCACACACGCACGCGCATGCACACATTTGGCTAAGTTTTTTTTTTTCATATATATAAACTCCTGTGAATAGTCTAGACAAAAATGCTCCGCTTACATCTATAATGTTGATAATAAATTATCAGATTTTATGGGTTTTCAAGGAAACGCAACTCTATGATGCCCCCTCCCCCACAGAGTCGACAGCGGCTTCCCCCTCTCGCCCGCGGGTCCAGCTATCGCCTGGAAGACAGCGTCACCAAAAACTAGCCTCCCCACTCTCTAACACCTCCCTCCCCCTCCCCCGCCGCCACAACCGCGCAATCGGCTGCCGCGTGCAGGATCCACCCCCCCCCCCCCGCCATGCATACCCCGGCTTCCCCGCGCTCGACCCCCCCCCCCCCCCCCCGCCATGCATACCCCGGCTTCCCCGCGCTCGACTCCCCCGCCCCGCTCCCCCCTGAGATCCCTGGGTTAGAACCGCTCCAGCCCTACTACTTTCCTATTTTATATTTTATAATTTGTCTTTTATATTTTATATTCTATATCATATATTTGATATATTATTTTCATATTTTATATTTGAATTTATAGTTCATATTTCATATTTTATATTTTCATATTTCATAAATATTTGATATTTATTTACAAATAAATAATTTCATATTTTATATTTTAAATTTCATATTTCGGAATTCTACATTTTACATTTGCGTTGCTAAATATAATGGGGAATCCTGACCTTTTATTTGAATGCCAAGATAACATACAAAAACGTATTATGTTACGCGGTAAAGACAATTCCTTAGGCAAATGTAAAGCAGCATTGGAAAACCTTAGCAGCGGAATGAAAAACGGCCTCCGCGTATTTCCTTCTCAAAATCAATATCCTCCCCATTTTCATACGTCTATACCAATCGTACCTTTTCTTCATCGCATACATGCATAATTACCGGGCAACAATACAGTCACCTTAATGCATGCGCATAAATTACTCCAGCCTTGGCGGACGTTTTAATTTCATTTTTCAATATACAGGCGAACGTGTATTGCGTTATATGAACGCGATGAGTACGCGTTGCACAGTTGCGCCGGTGCATTGTTCGTCAGTGGGAAGTCCCCTTTCTCTCCTTCATGGAGCTTCGTTAATGGCATTACACTATAACGCCAATGCCTCGATATCGTCCATAGCCCGCGCAGCTTTTTCAGTCTATCGATAATATTCAATCGAGAGTTCCGGCCATTCTCCTGGCTCTCCATTGTTTTCCTTTTCGCATTTTCCCTCTTATTGTCTCTTTCTCTTTTGCCACCCTCGCGTCTTCGCCTCTCGCCGTTTTTCCATTTTCCCCCTAGGGTTTTCCCTTTCCGCGATCCGCGCGAATAATCGGGGGTGTCTCGATCGGCGAATCCAACGGATTTCCGGCCACCGGCGATTTCTCCATCTCCCTTCGTTCTCGTCTTCATTCCCGCGAACGAATCTTTGCTCGTTCCCTCGGGCTTTCGCCGATGTCATTCTCTCACTCTGTGGGTCTTTCGGTCAACGAGCGAACCGGCGAGCTCTTCCATGGTACGTTGGTAGGAAGGTTTTTGTCCAGCCAGCTGGAACGAGTTGGTCGATCGACGGAACCACCGGCCAACCACCAACCTAGATGTGACGCTGGTAGTAACGGCTACCAACAGTCGTTTCAGTAGCCGTGCCCACCAGACCGGCCTCGCCGTCAGAATCCAAGAGTAACTCAGCATTGCACAATTTCCTAGTTCCTCTCTTTCTCTCTCTCTCTCTCTGTCTCTCTCTCTCTCTATCTCATTCTCTGCGCAAATCAGGCACAGCATTACCCAATTTCGCTGGCTGACTCCATTACCAGCCAACTGGCCTCTAATTAGTCAAGCTCGATTAGGTAGGTAGGGTATGGTGCAGAGGGTGGAGACCAGTCTGTAAATATATGTATACATCTATATGTAGGTTGGCAGGAGGTTACGGGACGGCCAGTGTTCTCCAATTCTCTGTGGAAAATGAGAAAGGGTTCGGCAGTCCTGAGCAAGACCGGAAAGCATTCCTATAGAGTTCACCCTCGCCCTCTAACTTCAGCCTCTTGTGTCTCTTTTTACAATCCACGCACACACGTACACTTTGCTCGAATGCCTTTACCTTTACCCGTAGCGCAATCGCGAACTCTCTAATTTCTCTCTCCTTGAGGTCACATCGGGCGCGCCAATTCAATTTCAAAATCGTTCTTCCGCAAAACGCTCTGTCCTTTTGCTCTCCCACTATTCGACTCCCTCGGTCTGTCTTTTTACGTTTCCTTGTCCCTCCGGACAGTGGAAAATCCGTTCTCTCTCTCTCTCTCTCTCTCTCTCTCTAGTGAGCTATCAACATTAATAGTTATAATAGTGTTAAGAATATCATCTTTAGTCATAAGTACTCTGAATCTATTTATAGTCTGTATTATTAGAACAATATTGTTATTTTTTATTTATTTTATTTGGTTTTCTTTCTTGAATTGTACACCATTTGCCTCAAGGCTTTGCCAAGGCATAGTTAATAAATAATCAATCAATCAATCAATCTCTCTCTCTCTCTCTCTCTCTCTCTCTCTCGCTCTCTCTCTCTCTCTCTCTCTCTCTCTCTCTCTCTCCCTCTCTCTCTCTCCCCCTCCCTCCCGCCCCCGCACTCTTTGCCAACTTCGCAGCGGAGTTTCTAGCACCCTGCTGCTGCTCCGGTGTAAGCCTCTTCCTAACAAATGTTCAGCAGCTTCTCTCCTTTATAATTTTTTAAACTCGCGCCTTTTCCTTTTCGTTTCCCCACCAATGGCCGCGGATAAAGGCGCATTGATTCTCAACTTTTCGAGCCAATATCTTCTTGGCTGGGCGCCGTGGGTGGCGCACACTTCGTTAACCACTTCGCCGTTGCTCGTTCATTTTACGGCGGTAAAGAAGAGGCACGGAAGATATACGTAAGCGGCTTTAGTCACTCGCTCGTTGCGGCACTTCGGTAAATTATCATTGTTTCTCACCTGCGGGCGAATTTTGCCTTCGCGATATACGCACTTGGGCTTATTGCATTACGGACCTCACGATTCGATCGATATCGAGGATTTTAATTCGAAGTGAAAATTTTCGTTTTCGAAAATTTCGAAAACGTATTTATAGGCGATTTATTGGGAGCGAAGTCTGGGGAGATTTATTGGGAGTCTGGAAGTTTGAAAAAATCGTTTTTTTTTTAAATTACTTTATTTTATTATTCTACAGATTTTCCTGCCGACGTCTGTTAAAACCGTTCAATGATATAAAGTTTAAAACTTCAAATGCGTTTTCTCAAAACGATGTTTTTGAAATCGGCACGCAGCAGAACTCGGACAATTTTCGTCCAAGGGGCTTGAAATGTTAACTGCAGCTTGTTCGGTTCCCTTAATAGTCAAGTACGAGCGGTTTTTGCCATTAATTGAAAATTGTAAAAATATATTACTTGTTATATGAAAATACTGGTCGAAAAAACGAACTTTTTATCAAACTCGTCTCTATTTTTTCTTTTCACTATTTTTTTAATTTCCTCCCGTACTTGACTGCTTATAACTGAATTATAACTAATATAATTAACGAAAATATTTCACTCTTAGTTCCAGGATTAAATTTACGACAGTTCTACTGCGTGCCCTGGAGAGGGTTGGCTGAAAACCAGTAGTGCTAGAGCGAGCCGGGCGCCGCCATTTTGTATTCTTTTGACAAACATATTGTTTTCCACCTACTTTAATATATACCTAATAAATCATGGAAGTTCGTTTGACCATGCATTTCATCCTTTCTTTAAAAAAAATTTCGACGAAAACGGTCGAAAATGGGCACTTACAGTGTCCTCCTTTAAGGAAAAAGAAAAGAAATCGATTTTTTTATCGTTGCTAATGTATATCAGGCCTTAAATGAAGTAAAGATAAACATTATTCGTGCCAAGGAAAATCGTAAAGTAGGTGTATGGAAAAATAAAATAAACGAACCACGTAAGCCAAATTAGCAAAGAAGGAGAAGGAGGAGAGATGCAACGAGAAGGCAAGAGGGTGGCCGCATAGGAGGAAAAAGGGGGGAAAAGCTCCACATGGTCGATACGTGTGACGAGAAAGTCACGATGAGGTATTTAAATAGCCCTTCCTGCAGTGATTTATCGCAGCGTGATTTATCACAATGGAAGAGTCTCTTTCTCTCTCTAAACCATCAAGGCTACGAGCCCTTTTGCACGTTCTTTTTGCGATCTGTCAGCACGTATTTCCGTTATCGTCGACATCGCGTCGTAAATTAGCGGAAGCATATGTAGCAGCCTATAAAATTCTCACACTACACATTTCTCGGGAACTAGCTTCGAAAAATTTCCAACATTTTCAACGTGAATTTGGCTGCGTGAGTCGCTGGTATCGTGGGCTTCAGGAGGCTAAGGGTGAAACGGTGTGATACGCGAAACATACGGCATGGGGGGTAAAAGTGCGAAGGGCGGATAAGACTGAGAAGTAAGCTTGTGTACGTAAGGGCGAGGTTGCGAAAAACCCCCAACCTCCGAACGAGCTGAAATTTTGCGCAAACCTTCCTTTTAATATTTTAGGACAACCCCTAAAGGGATTTTTCGGTGACTCGTAGTAGTTTTCGAGATATCGAATTTTTAAGTTTTTTTTTAGGTTAAGGTTCCAAACCCCCTCCCCGATCGCATTGAAATCTTGCTCAAGCCTTCCTTTTGATATTTAAAGATAACTCCTGAAGGGATTTTCGGCCACTCGCAATAGTTTTCGAGATATTAAATTTTTAAGATTTTTTTTGACACGCGTCGACTATATTTATGGGGTGTCCGAGAACTGAATGCGTTCCTTAAAATGAGGGGTTGGGGGTGAAATTCTGAGTCGATTGATATAAGCATGTTTGGATCTCAGGTCAACCCTTGAATTGTTATTCATTTTCAAAGGCGGACCAATCAGGTGCGCCCACCTTTAAAAATGAATACCAATTCAGGGGTTGATCTGAGACCCAAACATGCTTATATCAATCGACTCAGAATTTCACCCCCAACCCCCCATTTCAGGGAACGTATTCAGTTCTGGGACACCCTGTATGTCTGCTACGTATCCGTTCATACGTCTACATGTTATCGCGCTATCCGTTTTGCCCAAACATAAATACCCAAATGAACCCAAACAAATCTAAAGAAATCCGAATTCAAACCCAAACCCAAAAACTACTGCGCGTCGCTAGAAAACCCTTTAAGGGTTGTCTTAAAATATCAAAAGGGAGGTCTGTCCAAAATTTCAGCTCAATCGGAGTGGGGTTTTTCGGAACTTCACCCGTAGAATGGAAAGATGAGCGGGAGAAAGGTGAGTTGTAAGACGGCATACCGATAATTCCACCAAGTGCACCGGAAAAGTTATGAGCTTTAATCCTTTACGGAATTCGTGAGAGCTTTTCTCTCTCTCTCTCTCTCTCTCTCTCTCTCTCTCTCTCTCTCTCTCCTTGCTTTCGTGTAGCCCTGTTTAAAATCTCACTCACGATCGTCGGTGCTTACTGCTGTCTGCCTCACCCCTGCCTGTAATGCCTCTGGGGACTGTGATACCCGCTTTCTCGTCGAGGCTTTTCAGAGGGTTCAGGTAAGCGAGGGAGCTCAAGTTCAAAGTGCAAGGAACGGAGTTCTCATCTCTCCAACTCTCCTCCGTGCATATATATATATATATATATATACAATCCATACCGGGTGATTCACTAGAAATTAGAGGCTCGAAAACTCCTTAGAATATTGATTCTAGGCAAAAAGAGTAACAGATGAAATTCGAAGAGTTTGTCAGGAACCAGTGCCCATTGACCACGTAACATTTTTCCTACTCCTTTCGAATTATCCTTCAGCTCTCGCAGCGTCTCGTTGGCGAGTGATTAATTCATAGCTACTAATCCCGTAAATATAGACAATGGGGGAAAAAACGTATTTGTACACGTCGTCTTTTACAAATTATCCTTAAAAAAAAATAGAATGCTTCACGAAGCTTCTGTATTCGATAGTTAATCCTGAATATACGTGATATCTATTTACAAAAAGCACGTCGTTTCTGACCGGGCATGGTTGCCGTAAGTCTCAATAAGAATTCTGTGTGCTTCAGTTGTAGATTTTTTTTAAATAAAGTATTGCCGTAAAACTCCACGCAACTACTGTTTTTTTTTGGCACGAAATATGACATGTTTAATACCATAGAAAAAAGTTGTCTACACTTCGGCAAATTGACATACACTGAATTTCAAGCGCACTTAAAGTACTTCTCATAGATGCGGTACGATCTTGAACTACACGCACGGAGTTCTGGTAACGCCATCTGTTGGAGAACAGATCCGCATATATATATATATATATATATACGGTTATATCTAAGAGGTATGGTAATTAAAAAACAAGAATTTATTTTTGCATTTCCTTGTGGTAACACACGCTTAAGAAGTATCAACATGCTAGCGTTAGTGGTGTGCACAGCGCATGCGTTGCAAATTGACCCCGTGACCCCGTGAAAAATTTCAGCCAGGCCTTAAATTAGGCCCCGATTATTTTTCCCTTGGTCTGTAAAGGTCCTAACATGGTACCCGACCAGGTCCCTTGGAGGCCGGTCACACTTTGTCGACAAGGGCCTAAAGAGGCTTATGAATCAGGGCCCGACTGGTTGCCTCAACACAACCCGATCGAAGTCAAGAAGCAACCCTATTACTGCCTTATAATTTTCAGCTTTATTAGTGGACACATATGAAGCGAGATTGGTCAGAAGTATCTCGAAAACGGAGAAGTGATTGTGAAAAAAATTGTTTTTAATCATTCCACATTTATTGGTACGAGAGCGCCAGATAAGGTTGTACTTTTGCGTAATGGATACGTCGCGGAGGTTCACAAAATTTTTGGACGTAACGAGTCTGAAGAATGTTTGTACATTGAAGCAAAAGTGTGGAACAAAAACAAATGTATTCGTGTACCCAAAAAAGTCATCTAAAGTTTACGAATGGGGAATTATCTTAAAAAATTCGGTGGATGTTGTTTATCCCGTCACGAGCATTGAACGGTAATTAGTTCAATTAAAAATGTCGAAGCAACCAAACGGTGTTGTACGTACATATGTGCTGTCATTACTGCACGCATGAATTATTTTAAAGTAAACTATTTTTGTATTGCGAAATTTATTTTCCAAACATTCTGAGTGTTTATAAAGTACAAATTATTTATAGTAAAATTCCACGTGTACGTTTATTTTAAGTGGCCTAACCTAGTGTTTCATCGATACCTTAAACCTTAAAAATATCACATCTATGGAAATAAATCTAAAATCTAGAAATTCATAAAAATAACATTGCAAATATATTGTATGCCCTGTAACGGGCTTTTTTATGGCTGCCCTTTTTATTTCTTTCACGGAACCCTGCATCGGCTAAATGTGGGATGAAAAATCGAATAAAGGATCGTGATCAAATTCTGGTCAAACGGGACATTCCAACGCTGCTCGACGCCCCCTACAGCCCTGATATTGCTTCACTAGACTTTTGACTATCCCCGAAGCCGAAGAGTCCCATGAAAGGACACCGTTTTGAGGTTAAGGTTATCCAGCAGCAGACGACGAAGGTTTTGGTGAGCTTCACTTCAGACGATTTTCAGGAGTGCTTCTACAAGTTTTACTGTATGGGGGCTTCATTTTCCTAGATGTGGTTTATTAAAATTCCAAAAACAAATTCTTGTTTTTTTGTTGCCACGTCTCGTATCAGCCAACAAATGAAATCTTCCATTTTTCCCTATATGTGCGTCTGCGTTTCGCAATTTACCAATTAGGGAGGAGAGAGAGAGAGAGAGAGAGAGAGAGAGAGAGAGAGAGAGAGAGAGAGAGAGAGAGAGAGAGAGAGAGAGAGAGAGAGAGAGAGAGAGAGAGAGAGAGAGAGAGAGAGAGAGAGAGAGAGAGAGAGAGAGAGAGAGAGAGAGAGAGAGAGAGAGAGAGATATTAAGTAGAAATAGCTTGATGAATTCTCTCTACGACGAATAATAAATACCCCACGTTTTTCTCAATTTTCACGCTTCACCGTCAATTAACGACAACGATTCGTCGCCATCGTCGTCAACAAAATTCTCTCGTCCAACAATTTTTATCGGCCAATTTCTCTCAACGAGATCGCTAATACGCGGTGCTAAAATGAAAAATGGAAATGCTACTACGGAAAGACGACATTGTGCGTCGTTGGAGCCGCGAGCGTTTCAAGTATCGTGGGTATGAGATAAAAAAAGGTTGTATCGTCGTCACGCACCTTGAGGGGCCAATAACCGTGGCCTCGGGTGAGGCTTTACGGCTGTGGAGAGAGCGAAAAGAGAGGAAAAGCACAGGCGGAGAGGGAGAGAGAGAGAGAGAGAGAGAGAGAGAGAGAGAGGTTGTATAAAATAGAGTATCGCTAGAAAACGTTGGACCATTAATGTGTTACGATAAAAGCTTAAGAGGTCAAAGTGCCTATATACCGGGTGTATGCGCAATTCTCTAATAAACATCCCCCCCTCCTTTCACGGTAAAAAGCTCGTTTCGAGCGAGTCGCGGGCAATCCATGAATACCTGGTGGCCTGTTATAGCACCCCCTCAGCTAAAGTAAACTCAATGATATAAACGAACGCGCGTCAAAGTTACACCCGAGCTCGACCAGCGACGAAGTGACCGAGCTGCAATTTTCTCCGATGGAACAGCTCCCGCTACGCATACAGTCGTACCAGGTGCACTTTTGCAACCTATTTGGTAGATACATATTACCAGGACGGATCAAAGTGAGATAAAGGCGTACCGGATGCTCTCGAGTAAGCTGAATCGGTGACTTCATGCCTCAGACCCTCCATTTGTTTGCTACCTGACCTTTTGCAAAAAATATATATATATATATATATATTTTGTTTTATATCCATTGAAAAGAAAAGAGTTCAATTGGGAAGGGTGATATGTAAAAACCCGCACTCAGGAAGTAGAAATATATATATATATATATATATATATATATCAGGAAGTAGAAATATATATATATATCTACTTCCTGAGTGCGGGTTTTTACATATCACCCTTCCCAATTGAATTCTTTTCGATCTCTCGCTACCCACACTTTGCTACGCTGCAAAAATAAGTGTGATGCTTTTACCCACTTTTGATGTGTAAATGACTGCAGACACTTTTTACACGTTCTCACGTGTGCGAAAAAGGACGGTGTAAAACAACACGGATAGATTCTTTTAAACGACACACTTACGTGTGTTTTTTTCTTACACACATTAAAACGTGTAAAACGTCACTACAGTCATTTTCACACGCATAGTGCGTAAAACTAACACATTTATTTTTGCAGCACTGTATATGAATGGAATGCGTTGGAATAATAAATTCAATAACGAAAGCTTTTTGTCTGTAAAATATATTTGTATTTATTGAACGAAACTTATCAGTACTTACATATTCCTCTGGATTAATTACATATATATATATGTATATGTACACCATTTTGATAATTGTTTTTAGATTTTGAGAATTAATAATATACTTTGCGAATGATCTATCCGGGTTCGATATAAAAACGTGTCAAAATGACAACGAATTTCATTACTATAATGAGCAGTGTCACTGTTTTTCTTGTTCTCGCGTAGGCTACGTTCTCATACATCTTCACGATGATGGCCACTCTTTGTTTGTCGGTATGGCCTCGACAAAAAAATACGTCGCTGAAGACTCAATGCAGCTATCGAGGCTTTGAATAATATATTCCAATTTCAGGTTCTTCCACGTGGCGAACTCAAAAATGATGTATAAATGATACAAACAGTTGAGACCAAATGTGGTCTTCAAGTAAACGGTCAATCGATCGACGTCAAATCAACTAATGAGTTTCACGTGGTGCCGTAACCAAGGTGATTAGCATGATCCATAACTCGCGACTAACACACTTGAACTGTATTGCTTTTTCCCGTGGTATTGTTCCTTGTGTGTTGCTATCAACGTCTATTATTTAGTCGAATGTGTGTGAATATGTTGATGAGCGTTGTTTTTGAAAACTAGAAAAAAAAACTACTTTTGCAGTCGAAATTATATACAGATATTTGGCGTAAAGGTTTGATTTTTTTGTAATTGCGCACCATTTTTTTAAATTTGCATTTTCTTCATTTTAATTACTGTCAAATAGAAACTATACATGTTCTGATTTTGAAAAAAATTTTTTTTTTTGCAAATCGGAGCATACGGTAAGTTAGACTGCACGCCGATTCGCAACGCCTGCGGCAACCTTATTGTAACACCCTCTCACACCTCCGCCATGTTGATGATGAATGAATAAAAAAAAATTGTTTCGTATACTCCAATATATTATTAAAGTGTATCATCAGTTTGATAAATGTAGAACAATTATTTCTTATTTTGAAAAATTCTTCAAAATTGCTTGATCCTTTCCCGTCTAAATGTATATCCCGCTTCAAGCTACACTATACCGCATTTGCCGAGGGTACGGGGAAATTGTGGAAAACCCGTACCGGAGATATTCGTCTCTTACTCAAGGTCTCAGAAGTCCCTGCCTTCCGCTGACTGGTTGATCGCCAGTCAGAGCAGGGCTAAGCGATCACCGCTCCGAGTATCGGCGGTGCACGATGCTGCTTAAGTCGACATTCGGCCGTAGGTGAGTCCTGACCACTAGTGTCGGTCTATATGTACGAAAAGCGGATATAAAGGGGGATGGTGTGCGCGTTTACTACTCGGGTACCACGAGGTGTCGGTGAAGTGCACCAGGCGAATGCACGCGGCCAATGCGGCCCTTGGCGACGGTTAACTTCTCGTCGTCAACCAGGAAGTCGCGATAACGTTGGAAGTCGATGTTCACCGCTGCCTGAGTACTCGGGGGACACATTACACCGATACCGGACACACACCCACACCCCCCCCCCCCCACACCTACATCCACCACCCACCCACCCACCCACCCACCCACCCACCCACACACACACACACACACACACACACACACACACACACACACACACACACACACGCACGCACACACACACACACACACACACACACACACACACACACACACACGCGCACACACACGCACACACACACCCACACACACACACGCACACACACACACACACACACACACACACGCACGCACGCACACACGCACGCACCCATTTACGCACCCGCACACACCCAACCACTCACCCAACAAACCCAACCGACCACCCACACACACACACACACACCCATCCAATCACCCAACAAACCAAACCAACTACCCGCCCACCCACCCACACCCACGCACACACACACACACACACACACACACACACACACACACACACACACACACACACACACACACACACACACACCCCACACACACACACACACACACACACACACACACACACACACACACACACACACACACACACACACACACACACACACACACACACACACACACACACACACACACACACACACACACACACACACACACACACCCCACACACACACACACACACACACACACACACACACACACACACACACACACACACACACACACACACACACACACACACCCCACACACACACACACACACACACACACACACACACGATACACGTACTCGTACATTTGGCGATAATGTATAGAAAACAGCAGTGCTTCTGTGCCATGAGCATCTCGCTTTTTTAACGAGCACTCGTGGTGAACGTCAACGAGGACGCGTTCGAGAGCCAACCTACTTAGGGGCTGGCTATCGGAACCCCCTATCCTACTTTAAGTATCGCCGATGTATATACAAGAATTCTCTCGGGTATAGCCCTGATACATGGGGTGAGTCGGTTGAAATCGGACACTCGGAATGGGGACGCTTCGAAGGATTGGCGTGACCTCCAAGAATCGTGTAGAAGAAGGGTGAGCGGTTAAGGGGGAGCTTGAAATTTTGAGAACACGATTTTTTGTTGGATACTTTTATAGCCTGGGGTCTTAAGTTCAATTCGAAACAAAGGGTTTATTTAGTATTATATTGAATATATTTATTATTATACTAAAATGACGATGTTTGTTTTTCATTTCGAATGACCCTAGATGCTGGAGCCACCTACAGCGGTTGGCCATGCCGTGACGGCGAGCCTTTGTTTAAATAACAATAACCTCATTTTTTATCAATATTGTGTAATTTTCGAACACTAATGTAAAAAAATATTTAAATAATGAACGTGAATAATTCTTTTAAAAACAAGCTTTTATTTATAAGCTGTTCAACTAAAAAGTAAAAAATAATCTTTAGTTTATGAAGGTCAATAGGAGAGTTACAGAACGACCCTATCCTTGGTTACTGATCAAAGGCAGAGGCCTTTGAAGAAAATCGTAAATTTTTTAATAATGTTATGTTTATGTAAGTTTGATTAAGTATGTACTGCCTGCGCCTTTGATCAGTAACCAAGGGATTCTTCGGTGGCTTTACTATTTAACTTCATAGACAAAATATTATTTTCTACATTTTAGTTCAATAGTTTATAAATAAGAGGTTGCTTTTAAAAAGATTGTTTACGTAAATTTTTTTATTTTGTACCTTTAGCATTAGATTTTATTTAATTATGTGTCTCAATACCTTCACTTGTGCGTATTCATCTCTTTAATAGTAAATTGTATTCCATTTGGCTATTCACATGTTACATATTATTCACATATCATTTGTTTCATGGCTCCATGGACTGTATTATTGCGCTATCACCGAAGTTACATTGGTATGCCAAATTTCACCTCCATCGGATACCGGCAAGTGCTTGAAAAATTGATTACAAATTTTGAACCGGAAATACCAAACGGAGCAAAATAAAAGCTTGTAATAACGACCTGTCTCATAGGCATCGACAGTCGATCTATTCTTACTTGGTTAAGGATGCTGAGTCCCAAATCGCGAATGATGATAAAATTCTGAAAATTTGGTATGTTTTTGTATGAAGTATTTCAGAGGTCGTGTAAACATTTCACAACAATTAGGAAGCTCGTTATTGAACAATTAACATTCACAAATTAAATGTTGTTTTATGGAAACTGATGTAACTTTGCAATAAGTTTTTTTTTTGACCTCTCAATTTTATAATATCTACAATATACTGAAAGCAACGGAAACAAAACGAAGTTTATTGATGAATTTTTTTTATTTCTTTTAAAAATTGTTCTTAACAAAATGTTAATTTTTTAATAACGAGCTTCCTAATCGTCGTGAAATTTTAACAGGATCTCTTAAATACTTCATGCAAAAACATACCAAATTTTCAGAATTTTCTTATCATTTTTTATTTCAACCCTTAAGGGTTAATTAAATTTTTACACGACCTCCTGAATACTTCATGTAAAAACATACCAAATTTTTAGAATTCTATCATCATTACTTCAACCTCCTTAAAGGTTGAAGTAATGATGATAGAATTCTGAAAATTTGGTATGTTTTTACATGAAGGATTCAGGAGGTCGTGTAAAAATTTCATGACGATTAAGAAGCTATTTATTGAACAATTAACATTAACATGTTTCATATGGACTCAACATCCTTAAGCTCCTTCCCTAGCGTTTTTTTAGACGTCTTCCACAATTTTCCGGTAGAATGTCAACATTAAGAAAAAAACCAAAAATAACACGAGTGCGATGCGAATTATTAAAACGAAATCACCAGGTCTTGGTTATTAATATTATTGTGAAGAAGGCAGAAAAGTGCTCTGAACCCCGATGGGGATTTATTCTTATCTGGATTAAGTTCCGAGTGCCTGGTTGTCGCATGAGTTCGATACTTTCTTGTTAAGGGAACATGCCAAAGGCCGTGTTATGAATATATGTCGCCTCGTAATTCAATTTTCGCCTCGGGCAGCGTTTAATTAATGTTGTATAATATTAGTGGTGTGATTTTCCGCGCGCGCGCGCGCGCACACACACACGCACACACACACATACATGGACACGTCGGTGTTACGACGCCAAGTAATTAATTGTCCCCAATGAACATGTAGTGTAATTGATTCAACAAATTGCGCATTCTATGGGCACATTTATTTAAATTATTCCCAAATCGAGTTGACCCCAGTGAGAAAATTGCTAAAATGATTACTCCTTCGGCCGTACCAACGTAGGAGAAAAGTCGCCTCACACGAGCGCGAAATGTTGAATCTGTAAAATCGTTGTGACGAATATTAATTTTTCGAATATAAATCGTGCTCGTTCTCGTTAGATTTTTAATTTCTCCGAAACCGACCGGCTACTTCATCATCTTCTCATTCGATCGCGTTGAACGAATGGGAAAATTTGTAGAGAGTACTTAAGGGAGTATGGAAACTTTTGAATTTTTTTTCGCATATTGTCATAGTGTGAACTTTCAAGGATATTTTAAGAGCAGCCGGAGCCTGAAATTCTAAAAATTGACGAAGTTACACCTATTTTAGTGGAACAGTGTGCGTCGGGTTTACCGCGTCCAGTTTGAACGCGATTATCTCGAAACTACATATCTTGACACGGCGGGATTGATATCTTGAGGAACTTTCACACCATTGACTTGAATTTGCACAGTTAGCGTTCAAACAGTAATCATTTTCGGTTCACGATCGCATTTTTCAATCGGATGAACCATTTGTTAATAACAATAACTTCAGCATGTTGTTTTTCAAGAGAAAAATGAGGTTATCTTTGGAGAAGCTGCCATTTCTCGTATTTTTCGCAATTTCGAAAAGTGGATTGTGAACCCATAGCCAGTTGGATATATTTGAAGAAATTTTTGTTTTCTTTTCGTTTCTGATTACATTCGAGCCTGGTCGAGATCCCGCCGTTTCGGGCCTTGCGGCTGGAGGACTGCAACGCCATCTGCAGCACCACGAACCCTTTGAAAGATTTTCTTCCGAAAAAATTACACTGTAACCACAAGCATGTGTACAACATGCTGGGAAAAAAATAATTTGTGCCAACCAATGTGTTACTAGAAAAAGATGCATCATTCCGACCCTTCAAATTGGGCCTCCAGGAGGGATTTTCATGCAGGGCCGTATTTTGTGGGGCTCTTCTGAATCATCGGTTAAGGCCTCAGGCCACCGTAACGGGTATAAAATCATGTGCGAATTTAACAATTTTTTTTCGTATGAGAAAGTGATTCATTTATAAAATTAATTACACATCTATTTAGTATGAATATCAAGCTGTTAGAAATATATATATTTATATTTTTTCGATGATTTTTTCGAAACGAGATGATTTTGAGAGTCGTAATAAGTTCCGTAACTTGCCTTAAAATTTTACCAGTATACTGGGATGTGTTGTTACTTGATTATAGACGAAAATCAGTCAAATGTCAAATAATCGGGTTTGTGAAAGGAATACCTTAAGGGCTTACAATTGACTTTGAGAGAAAACAAAATTGAATCTTTCGAGCGTTCTCATTTCCGGCGCTACCCCGAATATTTTTGTCCTAAAAACATGAAAACGAATGCCAGACATTACGCGGTCTTTCAGATGCGAAACACGAACGAGGCTATATTTTCAAATATTTAATACCCGCGATCTTCAGGGCGTAGCAACACCGACAGAAAGAAATAACTCAGAGAGGTAATATAAATTTATCGTGTAAAGATATCGACAGCGAGGTCCCATTTTGCGCGGGTGGGTCAACTCCTACGATCCCTTTAATCTCTTTGAATTATTGCACCTCACGATTCCGCGCGAACTGAACATTCCGAAAATTTAAAAAATGCAAAAATCGAAATTATATTATTAAGGGATCATCGCAGACTAAAATTGTCAAAAATTCATTTTTTTTTGCAGATTCCGATAGTACAGACGGTTATAAGCATCGACCTGGCATCGCCGATTTATCGTAAGTAGACAATTTATATGAAAAGTCCGCACTCGAAACTTTGAACGCTTTTTACCCAAAATGTCGTTTTTCAAAACAGTGTCCACTCTCAAAAGAAGAGTTTTCAAGCTATCCAGCAAAAATTATGACACAATATTCTTCACGCCATTCTTCATCTTGCTATGGAAGCTTTTTTTTTTAAATCTTCATATTTTTTTTCAACGAAAAACTGTGCAAATAATATGATAAATTCGATACTTTTTTTTTTAACAGCCACCATTTTGTCAATTTTAATTTTTTTAAAACGTCCATAGCTTTCGTATTGATCCTTTTAAAAATTTTGTTTCAGATAATAGTTACGGCCACAACCGTGTACACCGTGAGGTTTCTTTTTTTCCAAAATATTTTCAACGCTTAAAAAAATGTACAAAAAATACAAATAAACGATTAAAAAATTATTTTCTGTCCTTCGTGCGTGCTTTGATTTTACCTGAAACAATCTGGCTGATTAGCGTATTTTAACCATCGAAAAAAAATTGCGAATATCAGCTATTTTTCGACTCGTTACACTGTGGCGATCACTTTAAAAAATGTTAAAAACAGACTGGGTCCTATCGATGATTCGTGTAAAATAAAATCATGTTCGTCAATCGAGCTCAACTTGTGCGACGTGCCAGTTCGACTGTGTGTACACGACACTTTACCAGACACTGGCCACGTGCTTGTCACAGATTGATCTTACGGAGCGGACCGAGCAGACTTTCCTATAAATGTCGAAAGGTCACAACCGGGATGCGACGTTACGCTTCTCGGTCTCGATTCAATTGTCGATGAATCAATCGAACTGCTTTTATTCCCGTGGAAAGCTTTCGTTCCATTCTTCAGGTGCTATTATCGAAAACGCTACGTCTCGCGTTCTGCAGGCATTAGCACGGAATCGCAGCTCTTTCTCTCGATGTATAAGCTTTTCCTCTTGACAGCTCAGGTCCTCAACGATGTAATGAATAAAATATCCAAATATGGTAAATGCATATTTAAAAATAAAGGCATTTTCCACAAATGAGTGTGCATTCATCTATTTATTGTTTTCATTTTTACATTACGAAATTTCAGTTCATCATGAATTTACAATAATAATAATAATAATAATAATAGAGAATTTTCTAATGGCGTTGAAGTTTGCATCGATGGAATAAAACGATTTTTTTTCTTTAAAAATTGCAGTATTTTTATTTTCCCGATTTAGGCTGTGGATATTACCTAAAATTTTTTACGTATTTTGTACAAGAGATTTATGACCTCAATTTACAAAAAATAAAAGGCTCTGGATAATGATCAAGATAGAAAAATGAAGAAAAAAAAACGGAAAAACATCGCTGCATTCCAACGTCGCAAACTTCAACGTCGTCTTTTATAATCGTGATAGGGTACTTCCCCTTTGATGAAATTAAGGGCTGGTTCATGATAGGGGAAGTTAATGCAATCACGAACGACTGAATTATTATTATTATTACATATGTATAAACATATTCATGTGTAATGAACATAAATTTGATAATACGGAAATTAAAGCAATGCATGTATGCAGGGTGTTAGGAAGGTCGATGCAAAGCCTTAAGGGGGCGCTAGAACACCTCGTTAGGAACATATCTAGCCTAGGTTACCTTAGTCCAAAATCTAAGGATTTTGAGTTATCATCGTAAGTGCGATTTTTGGAAAACTTCCCAAAATCAGGTACTAACTCGTTCATCTCTAATGTTAATGGCATTTTTGAATAAAAGCATTAACATCAGAGGAATTTTGATTTTTTGATAAGTTTTATATTATTCAACACGTCCCATTTAGTTGTGTGGATACAGATGATTGTATTGGTGTTTGTCGATCGAGTACACATTAAGCTAAGACGCAAAGAGGTTTTTAGCTACCAAATATTGTCTGTTTGAACATTATGAACGAGTTAGTATCTAAATTTGGGAAATTTTCGAAAAACCATACTTACCATGATAACTCGAAATCCTTAGACTTTGGATTAAGGCAACCTTGGTTAGATATGTTCCTAACGAGGTGACCAATCACCCCCTTAAGGCTTTGCATCGACCTTCCCAACATCCTGTATATGTACAAGTATGGGTGTGTGTGTGTTTTCAATCTTTTGATTTTGATTTCTTCTTTAGATTCGCGTCGAATCTGTTCCATCTTTACGAGGTCGTTGCCTTTTTCTTGCCCACCTTATTTCACCCTTACCCCACCTCCTTTGATTTTTATCCTGAAACGATATTACAATCTTCATCGCGGTACCTCAATACGTTCGGATACCTAAAAATGACCCTGCTGTCTATCTCGACTGGCCACGTCAAGAAGAAACAAAAATAATCATACATTTATTTCATGACATCTGACGTGTCCACCCCCCCCTCGCCCCTCACGCGATGAATCTTACACAGATAGTTAACATTTATCTATCTTGTGAAAACCAAATAATCATGCCTACAGTAATTGAAAAGAAAAAAGCAGCGCTTTGAATATAAAAAAGTTTTATCATTTATTCGTTTCTCCAGTTTTATTTCTGCGCTCACGCGAAAGATTGCGCGATGAATAATTCGCGAGCCGTTGGGGGCTCACGAAGGGTCGCACGACGTTGTCGTGTTCGTTTTGCCCTGCTCGTGACGAGAGCATCTCGCGATGTTATTTCGAGTAGCGACGGAAGGAAAGAAGACCGTACAGAAAAAACCGATTTATATCAATTAGGATGAGTTGGAAAAAAAATGACTTCATTCTATCAATCAATAGTACATATACATAGAAAAAAGCATGCCAAATTCGAGCTCCCCAACTTTTAGGTCTAAGTAGTAGCACTCGATAATTTTTTTCCCCACCTTTGATTTATATGAAAAACGCGGTTTGTACGTTCAAACGTAAACAATTCAAAAAGTTATCAGTATTTTTAAATTTGCTTGAAAACTCTCAAAGCTGACGATGATGGTTTCGACATTCCCTTCTTTTAATCCTGATAATTTTTTAGACGAACTATACCTATTACAAAAATCCATGTATTCTGGCTGAAAAAAAACGACACAGTCGTTCATTTCATCTTCGCTTCTAAATTGCCAGAGGATTTTCCGCATACTATTCATGTAGCTTCGGAATATATTTCTCTCTATCCTCTCTCGGTCTATTAAAAATCCGATCTCTATTATAAAAATATTTCTCTCCGCCCGTGAATTCTCGTGCAATCATTGGAACTCTGGGGGTGAAATATTTTTTTTTTACAGAAAATGTCAAACGGAACTAGGCTTTGTTTTTTCCCCTCTTTATTGTTTTGCAAATATCCGGGAAAATATTCCCAGTCGTCACGAGAAAAGCGAAAGAGCAACGGCGCTTGGTTATTTCTTAAGTCATTGCTTACACTTGGAGAAATACGAGGTACGTGATGTATTATTGTTCGAAATAAAAACTGTGATAAAGTGGAAGATTTATCATTATTGGAGAGAGAAAGAGAGAGAGAGAGAGAGGGAAAAGAGAGAGGTATTAAATATGTACAACTACGTGCTTTTGATATATATATACACGTGTGTAGGGTGTAGGGAGGCTAAAAGCGATACTGGAGGGCGGCTGAAAAGTTCTCGGCCTAAGGTATTAGCTAGTGAGCGCGAGGACTCAGTACTTTGGCCGAGAATTTTTCAGCCTCCTCTTGTGTGCGCAAATTTACAATAAATATATACATATGTTCAAAGCTCATAAGAGGACTCGAAGTAGCTTTGGCACTCGAGGCTGTGGGTGCACAAATTTCCTTTGGTCTTGAGTAAGCCCGAAAACTTGTGGTATTATGGCCGATTGTGCGCATGCATAGATGTATATTTGCTACTCAACCGTAGAAAATTTACGTTTTTTTTAACGTTTGTGGATGAAAACGTATCTTTTATACTCCGGCCTATTTACCACAAGATCTTGCTCCCTTTGAGGGCTCGCGAAGCCTCCCCCCTTCTGCCATTTGTTGTTCTGAGAGCGAGATTTTCTGTGATTCTCCGCCCTTCGAAATTCCGCGCTATGCACGCAGGGAATCTTTGAAGAACCGGCGAAAGAAAGTCAAATAGAAACAGAGAGAGAGAGAGAGAGAGAGAGAGAGAGAGAAGGAGAGTCAAAGCATCCCACAGGAATAGACTATTTGCCCCTTTTCAGTACGTGTACATACATATATATATATATATATATATATATATATATATATATATATATATATATATATACATATACATATACATATACATATATGTATATGTATATGTACGTATATATATGTATATATACGTACGTATGTATATGTATATATACGTATACATATACATATATGTACACATACATATACACATCGACACTTCGTGTATACATCGACGAAAACAACGTCAAATTTTTTATCACATTGTAGTAGGAATAGGAAAGGGAATTGAACCCTGAATCAAAACAATACTAAATAAAATAACAGAAGAAAATAAATGTCTCGAATTTTGTATCAAACTAAATGATTTTTTGAAAATTGAAGGTCATCCGCCAATAAGTCGACGTTCAAGGAATAAAAACAATGAAATATATGTCAGGAGAGTTGATAATTTATGATAACTGTTTTTTTTCCGGTCAAAAGGGGCTGGGTTTTTGTTTTTTGCTCAATTGGAATCGAAGACAGGCCTATGATATTTTTGCTTCTTGGTTCGTTTTTTAATCGAATCGTTCGATCGAAACTAGAAGTGGATGTTTAATCGCATCGTTCGATCGAAATTAAAGTTGGTCGAAAATTACATGTAACGAAGCTCTTCCATTTGTATATGTGTCCGTATATATACGGGGTGTCTCAAAAACCAACGAAAATATTGCAGGTGCTGACAGGCCAGTTCACGATGATCCAGAACAACTAAATGTGACCTCAGTAAAAGTGTTATAGTTTTCGAAATATGTACGAGTTATAATTTCGAGATAAGTACAAATACAGGTCAATGGGATAATTTCAAAATAATATTTTTTTGTGTAAAAGAATGGCGATATTTTTCGTTAGAGTAAAAAAAGTCTAACCTGCTGCGTCGTTTTTAAATCTAGACTAAATAACCCCATTTTTGAGATATGTTGCGAGTTCGGTGTCGCGGGTTTATTACGTCACTATCAATCAAACCGAGCGATGAAAATTCAAAAGAGCTAACGATGTAAATATTTATGGTTATTATTGATAGCACGAAAAAAGCGAATCGAAAAATATCGGTATTGGCAGCTGTCACGCGTGAAATATTGCTTTAGATTAGAGATTTTCTCGAGTTTAAAAAAAGTCCGAATATCTCGAAAACTATGACACTTTTACCCAGGTAATATTTGGTTATTCTGAATCATCATGAGGTGACCTGTCAGCACTAGCAATATTATCGTTGGTTTTTGGAACACCCTGTATATACGTTTTTTTCAATACTATTTATCTCAATGTACTCACGATGCATTTCAATGGCGACCGATGCCGAGACGGGTTGGCTAATGTTGTTGTTCGAGGCTTGACAGGTGAAAACGGCGTGTAGGTCGGATCTCGTCAGGTCGTGCACGACAAGGGTGTTTTTCCTCAAGTTCGGGAATTCACCGGGTCCGTCCTTGGACTCGATGAGGGTTTCGCCCCTCCACCACTTCACCGTCGGCTGAGGCCGTCCTGCATGGGGGAAAAAAGGAAAGAGAACGTATATTTAGATTTTCGTATTTGGGTCACAGCTTACAATTAGTGGAAAAGTATTCGCTGAACAACATTCACGAATAAATTATACTTGGTTCTGAACATAACGTTCTATACAAATCTCGAAAGGAAGAAAATTGTACACGGTGGCACAATCCCAAAATTCGTCGGCCCCGAAAAGCAAATGGGGACTTATTGGTGAATGAGGAAGTCACTGTATACAGGGTGTCCTTTTATGAATGCATATACCTGCAATTGTCGATGGGTCAGATCATGTCCTACTATAAGCTGGAATTTTCGTTGAGTAAAAATGCCACGGTTTTGCAGACAACACAATTAGTACCATTATCATTAAACGAGGACGTTAACGCGCTAGGCCACAGTAACGGGTATAAAATCATGTGCGAAATGAACAATTTTTTTTCGTATGAAAAATTGATTCACTCATAAAACTAATAACACATCTATTTAGTATGAATATCAAGCTGTTAGAAAATATATCTTTTTTTTCGATGTACAAAATGGCCGACTACTAATATTTTCTTTTATCTTTTTTTTAGGCGCTCTGCGGCGTGACATTAACAAGGAACATCCCTCAGGTGTCCACCTCCGATTTTGTTAAAACTCATATATGTGATAGAGCATCAAAAATTTTGAGACACGTATTTTTTTTATCGGCGGAAAAACGGTTTTGAGGGGTGAAACGCACCCTCGAAAATGGGGATGTTTTTTCGTTTTTCGTCGATAACGTTTTAACGGTATGAGATTTAAAAAAAATTCAAATTGCAACAATGTTTATTTTTTCATGTACTATACATTGGAGATGAGAACGATACCATTATCGACGAAAAACGAAAAACACCCCTATTTTCGAGGGCGCGTTTCACCCCTTAAAACCGTTTTTCCGCCGATAAAAAAAAATACGTATGGCTTACTTTTCGGTGCTTTATAACATATCCAAATTTCAACAAAATCGAAGGGTGTCACCTGAGGGATGTTCCTTGTAAGTATCCAAAATTTTTGACCTAGAACAAAAAACAAAAATTTTCGTCAATCTACATTAGAATACTTAGAGAAATACGCACGGAATTAAAAAAATATTGTTTAATTCAAAAGTTGTAGGTATTTGAACTTAGGAAATGAATTTTCAGTGAAAAATTTCGTTATAACTGCTCATAAACTGCTCATAAAATGAAAAATTTTCGATTAATCAGAAATTCCGTACGTACTTCTCTGCGAAATGCAATTAGGAACATAACTTTTAAATTTGAAGTAAATCGAGTGAAAATTGTCGAAGTTATTCGTCACGCCCATTCATAGAGGGTCAAATGTCTAAAAAACCTAGTCAAAAGTCTAGATTACGTAATGTCATATGAGTACGGCAAACTAGCATTTTTTTTACTGATATTTATCTTCACTTTGAGCGCCAAAAATATTTTGTATGTGCAGTTTTTTCAAGGCTGTAACTAACGTGCAACGTCCATGATCTTTATTTATTTATTTAAATAAACATTAATTTTATTATGAAATTGCTTAATGTTTATGTATATTACTATTTTTCAACTCTAATCCTTTTTTTTAGTGAAGCAAAATTAGTGGATAAACAGTAAATTAACTATATAGCTATCATTAAAAATGACACAGTCGATTATAGTATTAAATTATGGCCAAAAAATGTATTTTTGTCTTTTTTCAATTCTTCTGTAATTCTTCGTGCCCCTCCGCGCGCTATCGCACTCAAGAACTTTCTTTTCAGGACCTAAACACTGAATTCACGCTGCAAAACCTTGCGGATAGTTGCGCAATTTTTAATATATGTCTGTGAGAAAGTTGGGATTTTTTGGATTTTTAAAATTTTTTTGCTACTTTTGCGAAATTCTCCTATCAAAACATGCTCCAAAATTTGTGGCTGCTTTTTCCGATCCGCTAAGCACATTAGAAGTATAGAAGAGTATAGCGTCGGATATTAAACCTTTAAGGTCGATAGATAAAAATTATTATTTGCTTTTGAGGTATAAAACGTGAATAAATCATTTGCTCTAAACTCAAGCAAATCACTTTGAACATTAAGTCAATTTTTACAATTCGGTCTGGGTATTGTATGTTAATAAATACTTGTTCTAAATATAAAACTAAAAATTAAAAAATGCGTTTCAAAGTTCCCCCACCAAACCTTCTTGTTGGTGAAACGCGCGAGTAGATTCTTTTAATCGAAATAAATTGAGTGTAGACAAATCAAAGTATAAAGTATGGCAATAATACCAATTTTCAAATCAAAAGTCAAGATTTTTTATGGTTTGACCTTGAAATGACCTTGAAGGACATATATCCGAGACTTGACACTATTTTTTTTCATACTCAGCGCATCAAAAAACATGGGTACACCAATTTTTGTACCACGTTTTTGATTATTGCATTTTTGGCCAGATTTTCGGGTAATTCGGCCCACTGTGAAATTGGAAAAAAGCTGTTTCGAGTAGTTTCGAGTAGTCGGCCATTTTGTACATCGAAAAAAATATATATTTTTTCTAATAGCCTGATATTCATACTAAATAGACGTGTAATTCATTTTATGAGTGAATCACTTTTTCATACGAAAAAAAATTGTTAAATTCGCACATGATTTTATACCCGTTACTGTGGTCTAAGGCCTTAAGGGGGGATCGTCTTTTTTTCGCAAAATTTACCGCTTTTTGGGAATTTTTTTGTGAAGAAAGTATACAACGGAAAACTTGTGAAACTTGGCATATAGTTTTATTGATCTGTTTACTACATACAAAAAAATTTTTAAACAATTTCATCAAAAAATCCGCCTCCCACCCCCCTCGACGCGCGATGGTCCTTTTTTGATGGTGTGCACGATTATAGCCTTCACGTTCATCCTGCAACAAAAACCCAAAAAGCATTTTACTTTAGACACATATAGCTATCGTTCGATGAAGGGAAAAAAAAAATTGACGATTTGATGACGTTTTGAACTTGAAGTATCGATTTTTCGAAAAAAATTGATCGATTTTTTGTTATAAATAAAAAACTATTAAACGTATTGCTTTTTTGCTTCATCAAACGATAGCTATATGTGTTTAAAGTGAAATTCTTTTTGGGTTTTTGTTGTAGGATGAACGTGAAGGCTGTAATCGTGCACACCATCAAAAAAGGACCATCGCGCGTCGAGGGGGGTGGGGGGCGGATTTTTTGATGAAATTGTTTAAAAATTTTTTTGTATGTAGTAAACAGATCAATAAAACTATATGCCAAGTTTCACAAGTTTTCCGTTGTATACTTTCTTCACAAAAAAATTCCCAAAAAGCGGTAAATTTTGCGAAAAAAAAGACAATCCCCCCTTAAGCATAATCGATCCCGTTCGATAAATAGAACAAGAATATAATTATTTTCTCTCCCCGTCTGTCTATCTTCCCCCCTCTACCTGAGCACCCGTTCTTTTTGGAAAATACACATCGATCAAGCAACAATCCCCAAAATACAAGTTTAACATTTCAACCAAGCAATCAAATCACTTGACATTCAGCCCGCGACCTCAATAATATTAGACATTCATTCGAGAGATCTTTAGGCCAGATATCGAATACCTGGTGTACATATATAAGTAATGCATGTACTAGTGAGCTGTACATAACTAGGGAGTTTTTAGGAGGGGGTTGGAGATTTTGGGGGATGATGAATTTGCGCAATGCGTTATGATATTGTACGTAGTCGTATAAGGTGGCTGGCCTGAAAAAGACAAGGCCGTGTGTCGTTATATATTTATAGTTAGACGCATAAAGGCACACACACACATGACATACGCACACAATTGGCTATGTAGGCGTGCAGATCGACCGAGGTCCTCGTCTTGTGCCTGGCGAGGCCATCGGTTCGAATTTCACCCCTCCGCACGTCATCCCATGTAGCAAGTACGCGTTAATTCATAATTCATAATGGTACTTGCGTGTCGGTAATTCTCTTGGGGCCGGGGATGGGAAGGGGTGGGGAAGGGGTGGCTGGATGGCCAACGTTTGTCGTCCTGTATACACGATGTGTGTACTTACGTAAACGTGTACGTATGGAGCCACACATTGACCCGATAGTACATACGCCCGGGGTCTCGACCTTATTTTTCATCGGTCAGGTCACGTCGTCGCAAGCTTTTCGTTGCCCTGCATACATGCGAGACATTTCACTGAAAAGTGCAGCATACTTTTTGCATGGTGACTCTTATAAGTGCTGCGGTCTCTGGTGGAATATTGACAGGACATCCCCAATGACAAGCGAGATCTTTCAGAGCTTATTTGTGCTTTCGCTTGTAGGGATTTTCATCATAGCGCCAGGCAGGGCCTTCATGAGGGAATGGAAGGGTAGGCAGCTTGATTGATACTGTGGTTTGGGCAAGGAGGAAAGTAAGGGCCGTAAGGGGTAGTTGTGGGTCTTTGAGCTTACGGCTCTTTTTCTAGGCCATTATAATCACGAGGAAATCGTGTTTGCTTGGAAATTTTGAGAGTTCGAGCTGAGGCAGGATCATGGAGGCTGAAAGTAAGCTCGGAATTTGAGAAATTCGACTTTTTTTGTTTAGTTTTATAGCCTATGGTTTTAGGGCAGGAAGGGGGCTCTGTGACGAGTGAAAAAATTGGCTTTTTTGCATTTTTTTTTAAGTATACATATTTAAGAATATGTGAAAAAATGTTCAAGTCAAAATATTGATTATGACCAAGTTACAAGCGATTTTATGTATGCTAAAATCTTCACTCGCGTTTTTCTCGAAACGACTTTTTTCGACGTGGCCGGAAACATCACTCTCGCTATCGTTGTACGAAGCGGGCTTTTTTTAAATTTGGTACTTTTTGAGCCCCGGGAAATAAGTAAAAGTTTCGGCAAAATTACACTTTTTTTGGAACACGCGCCATTTTGTGAATTGAAAAATAACGTCTACGGACAATAAGAGCTACCTTTATACAGAACTATAAAACTTTTTTATTTTTATTTTCCAGACCAACCATTGTAGAGTTATCTATCCGGCCGTTGCATCACTGTTTTTGTACAGAGACTCTATCGTACGTCGTTTACGTTGGTTTTTAATATTTCCACATAAAAATTTACGCGAAATAAATTCAATGTTTGCTTAATAACATACCTTTTTTCCAAATATCAAATAAGTAATTTACTAAACAAAAGAAATCGGAAACCACGACCTTTTTTTGGCCCGCGACAGTGGTGACTTCACTCAACTAATTTGCTACAAAGATTTTGTGACATTAAATTTCCAAAAATTGTCCGAATCATGACGATTTTTGTGAAGTGAAGTTTTTTCCGAAATTATGTGTCATAAAACGGTGTATGTCACACCTATCTCAAAATCTATGGGCCCGAGTCACTTTGAATTCGGACAGAGCATAGCTTGTACCCATTTCCATCGTATGACCGAATGATTCTTGGACATATTCACCATTTGTTAATAACAAATTTTTAAAGTCGTTTTCTGGTCGGAAATCGAACTTGTTGTTCGTCAACTGGCTAATTCCGTAATTGTCAGAATTTCAAAAAAAGTACCCGAACGAACGAAAGCTTTATTCTTAAGGATGTTGAGTCCCAAATCGCAAATGATGATAAAATTCTGAAAATTTGGTATGTTTTTGTATGAAGTATTTCAGAGGTCGTGTAAAAATTTCACGACAATTAGGAAGCTCGTTATTGAACAATTAACATTCACAAATTAAATGTTATTTTATGGAAACTGATGTAACTTTGCAATAAGTTTTTTTATTGACCTCTCAATTTTATAATATCTACAATATACTGAAAGCAACGGAAACAAAACAAAGTTTATTGATACATTTTTTTTATTTCTTTTAAAAATTGTTTTTAACAAAATGTTAATTTTTTAATAACGAGCTTCCTAATCGTCGTGAAATTTTAACACGACCTCTTAAATACTTCATACAAAAACATACCAAATTTTCAGAATTTTGTTATCATTTTTTATTTCAACCCTTAAGGAGGTTAAAGTAATGATGATAGAATTCTGAAAATTTGGTATGTTTTTACATGAAGTATTCAGGAGGTCGTGTAAAAGTTTCATGACGATTAAGAAGCTATTTATTGAACAATTAACATTAAAATGCTTCATAGGGACTCAACATCCTTAAATAATTGTCCATGAAATTTATTTCCCAGTTTAATGCCCGATATTTCTGAGATTTCACTTTGACAGTTCTTGGTTCGTTTTCTTCTTGTGGAGGCACGTCATTAGCTTTACGGACGCATGTCTTCATTTGCGATTATCTGACGAATTGCCGTTTGCAATTTCAATTTTGTGGGCCATGAATAAGTAAAAAATTAGCGTTGTTTTTAAATATGAATTCCGTCGTGGAACTAATAGAGCGCAAATAACTCGAGGTGTCAGCCAAGTGTTTGGCACGGGTGTGGCTAATGAACGCACGTTACGTCGATAGTTTGAGAAGTTCCGATCTGACGATTTTGATCTCCAAACTGAACCACGTGGGCGACTTGGAAGCGCGCTGGGTAGCGATGAGCTGAAAGCTGCAGTGAAAGAGGACACATGTCAAACTACGTGTGAATTAGGAGCAAGGTTTAACGTTACTACTCGTATACCAACGATATTGACTAATTTGAAATAAACCGAAGGATGTTGAGTCCCTATGAAACATGTTAATGTTAGTTGTTCAATAAATAGCTTCTTAATCGTCATGAAATTTTTACACGACCTCCAGGATACTTCATGTAAAAACATACCAAATTTTCAGAATTCTATCATCATTACTTCAACCTCCTTAAGGGTTGAAATAAAAAATGATAAGAAAATTCTGAAAATTTGGTATGTTTTTGTATGAAGTATTTAAGAGGTCGTGTTAAAATTTCACGACGATTAGGAAGCTCGTTATTAAAAAATTAACATTTTGTTAAGAACAATTTTGAAAAGAAATAAAAAAAAAATTTATCAATAAACTTCGCTTTGTTTCCGTTGCTTTCAGTATATTGTAGACATTATAAAATTGAGAGGTCAAAAAAAAACTTATTGCAATGTTACATCAGTTTCCATAAAACAACATTTAATTTGTGAATGTTAATTGTTCAATAACGAGCTTCCTAATTGTCGTGAAATTTTTATACGACCTCTGACATACTTCATACAAAAACATACCAAATTTTCAGAATTTTATCATCATTTGCGATTTGGGACTCAACATCCTTAAGTTCAAATACCTATAACTTTTGAATAAAACAAATATTTTTTTAATTCCTTACGTACTGCTATAGGTATTCAAATGTAGATTGACGAAAATTTTTGTTTTTTGTTCCAGGTATAAAATAGTGGATGCTAAATGTCATGCCGCGGAGCGCCTAAAAAAAGGTAACAAAAGAAAATATTATTAGTCGGCCATTTTGTACGTCGAAAAAAAAAATATATTTTCTAACAGCTGGATATTCATACAAAATAGATGTGTAATTAATTTTACGAGTTAATTACTTTTTCATACGAAAAAAAATTGTTAAAGTCGCACATCACTTTCTACCCGTTACTGTGGCCTAAGGCTTTAAAATCAATCTGTCTATTGGGTCTCACGCTTACGCAGCCCTTTCACAGAATCATTTTTCTCTTCCACAGAGTAACGAAAACGCGAAATACCCCATGTACAAGTAATATCTGGCATCGAACCGCAGGTATATTTTCCACCCAAGCACACATATATCGATATGTATCCAAAAATTCCGACAGGCGGAGCGAGCAGCTGAACAGAACGAAAGCACAGTCATGGAGTTGGCATACTCATGAATTTCGTCGCGCAGAACCGTACGCGCTAGGCAATAAACATGAATTTATTATCGTTATTACTCGCTGTCTCGCGAGCAGTACCAGAGCGCGATACGACAATTAAACTGTAATGAAGTAAGCGAGACGAGTGCAGCGCGGAAACGTTGCTGGAAAACCGCGTGTTAGCGCGAGGACACGTGAGCGCGTACGACGAGGGTGGCGAGCGAGCATATCGGGGGTTGGGGAATTCGCGCGAGGCTTTTAGTTGCTATTTTATAAATATCAGCACGACGTTAGGTGTCGCATTTGTACAGGGTGTAGTGGTATACGACTGGAATAATAGAAAACTACGCCGGGTGTACTTCCGAATAGCTGTTACCTCCGATTTGGCTTACACATGGTAGAGATGTTTCATTTAATATATAAAGTCATCTCCTAAAGGGATTTTAGGCGCATTCCAATAGTTTACGAGATATCGAATTTGTTTGGATTTTTTTGTTATCTTTGGTTTGTTTGGGTTTGCTCGTTTCGGTTTGTTTGTTTGGGTTTGCTTGTTTAGGTTTGCTTGTTTGGGTTTGCTTGTTTGGGTTTATTTGTTTGGGTTTGTTTGCTTCATTTAATATATAAAGATGTTTCATTTAATATATAAAGTCATCCCCTAAAGGGATTTTTGGCGCATTCCAATAGTTTACGAAATATCGAATTTGTTTGGGTTTTTTGTTGTTTTCGGTTTGTTTCGGTCTGTTTGTTGGGTTTGCTTGTTTGGGTTTGTTTGTTTCTTTGGGTTTGTATGTTTGGATTTGTTTGTTTGGGCTTGTTTGTTTGGATTTGTTTGTTTAGATTTGTTTATTTGGGTTTCTTGTTTGGGTTATCCCCGCAGTACAGATATACTTGCAGTGGTAAGCGCGGCACGCCTAGCCATCAGTGAAGTCGGAGGAGTGGGGGTATCGATCGGCCGTGGCGAGCGATATAGATATACTCATGCGGGCTAAAAAATAAACTTTAAAATTCGATTTCTCGTGAACTATTGGAATGCGCCAAAAATTCCTTTCAGGGATGTCTTTATATATTAAATGGAACATCTGTACCGAATTTCAGCCAAATCGGAGGTAACAGCTGTTCGGATTCGAACATTCTTCACGCCATTCTTTATCTTGTAATGTCTTTACGGGAGCTTTGTTGAAATCTTCATATTTTGTTGAACGTAAAATGTCGAAAAAAAAGGCTAAACTCGATATTTTGTTCACACCGTCGCCATTGTGTGAATTTTGATTTAAAAAAAGCTCCATAGCAAGATAGCGGCTTTCGTAGTAATTAATAATCTATTTACAAATTTTGTTCCGGATAATATTTACCGTCGCAACCGTGTACATTCTTTTTTTTCGAATACATTTTTAACCGTTAAAAAAATGTAAAAAAATAAAAATAAACGTTGAAAAAATGACTTTCCTTTCTTCACGGGTGCTTTGATTTGGCATAAAAAAATCCGACGGATTAGCGTATTTTAACCGTCGAAAAAAAAGCCGCGATTTTTCGACCCGTTCCACTGTGATGATCCCGTGATCGAGTTATGCCGATGTTTGTGAACAGTTGGATGCGATTTACCTTTTTTTCACTGTTTTATTCATCCGATTCACTTCAAATTCGGAGAGAGTATATTATATGATCCTTTTCATCGTATAATCGGATGAATTTTCAATATGCCGTTCTATTCGCTTATAACAAATGACCAAAGTTGTTTGGTCAAAATCATAAATCAAATTTCTTTAGTCGAAAATCAAATATTTTTTTCTACAGCTGGCAGTTTTCGTAATTTCGAAAAAGTGCTCCGTTGAACGCAAGTTTTATGATTATACTAAAAGAAGGAAAAATCAAATACTCCGGACCACCCTCATTGGCAGAACCATGCAGCAACGGCGCCACTTTGTTTAATAATAATAAATGCATTATTTATCAATATTCAGCGATTAAAAAAAGCGCTAACTCGGCAAGACCATGTATCAACTCTGTGTAAAATTCCAACCCCGTCATCTGAATCCCCTTCGCAGAAAAAAATATTGAAATGGACCTTCCATTGGGCCTCAAGCTTATGCAGACCCGTCAAGAAAAAATGACGGCGATCACAGATAGTTGGAAGTTTGCTTCCAGCTTTTTTTTTGTTCTAAATCAATATTAATAGAAGTTTTCGAGTGTCTAATTTCCGATGGCGCACCCGGTATACATTTGGACATATATGTAAATAAATAAACGTACATATACCTATATATGTGTGTACTTATAAACGCTGGATAACACCCGCCCCTTTGATATTAGTTTCGCGTCTATGTATTTCTCTCTGTACTGCACAGAAGGAATGAATAATTGTTGGCGCGGAGAAATTCTCGTCGCGCACTATCCCAAGCAAAATTGGTCGTGTGTGTGTGTGTGTGTGCGTGCCTGTGTCGTTTGCAACGATAACGTGCATTTGTACCCGCAAATACCCATCGTAGTTGCTCGTTCCATGCGTCCGCGATGTACCCAACTACCGCGATAGTGTCCGTTTTTAACCAGGTACTTTATGTGTATTCGCGTAAAACGAGCACCGTTCTTTTGTATCAAATGCTACACGGTGGATATGCGTTTCGCATTCTTAAACGCGACAAATTACTCGGGTGGCCGTAGTAGTTCCTGAACGGGAAAAACTTTACAGGAGCAAAGAAAAGTTTCGGGTCGAATACCTACTGTGCTTGGATATGATTACCACTTTGTTTTTGGGCAATAAAAGAATGAAGAAGACGCGCGATGAATTCTTGTTATCGTTCTTCGAGAGATCGTTGATCGCGAAGTGTATATTCATATGCACATCTATATGCATGGTGGTCCATTTATCGTGACCACCCCGAATATCTCCGTTGCGTTTAGAGTTACTAAAACAAACCCAAACAAACCCAAACAAACCCAACAAACCCAAACGAACCTAAACAAACCCAAAATCTTTTTGTAAAAAATCATTTCAAGGTCATGGTGTCATAGGTTGTTGGATTCGTCTGAATATTAGCTATAACGTCTTAATGAAAAAAAAAACATGTTCCCATTTGAAAATCTGTTGATGACCTTGAGAACGCAGTAACCATGACCTTGACAAAAATGAATTTTTCAGCACTGTATTCGCCCTTTGAAATCATTCAAATTACCTTCCAACATTTTTTTTTCCACTCCAAAGACAATGGGGATGTTTAGGGTGGTCACGTTAAATGGTCCACCCTATATATTGTAACGAGGCAAAATTCAAGCCCGTTACATTCGGCTCGTTCCAATGCTCACAAGGCGATTCCTCAGGGCCCAAAATAGAAAATTGCGACTTCATTAATTATTTATATTTTTGTACAAATTATTTTATGTACTGCGCCTCGGGCGGGAGAGCTAAAGGAACCATGGTTGGACCGCGAGGGAGCTACCGTTTCGCCGACGAACATCGCATCGAGATAACGGAGGAATCGGCAGAGATTTTCCCGCACGACTCAAAACTGTCTTCGAGTGGCCCTCCCCTATTCTAACACGTGTCGTTAGTGGATGATGATCCAGCCCATCCAACGAGGAAAAAGAACCTCGTTTTGCCAGCGTCGCTGCCTCAAGATGCAGCTCAAGAATTAATTGGAACGGCTGAGCAACATTATCATCGAAGGTTTTCTAAGCGGGGATTGAGTACCGCGAAGAGATCGTTCGTCCATTATCACAAGTCCCGTAGCGCTACTGCGTTGCGAGTGATCAGTCTGGAAACCGTCAAATGCCGTAAAAGGCCGAACGTTCGCGAATTTTGGGAAATCATCGCGATTAGGTAGGGGTAGGGGTGCCGCTAACGAGAGCAGGAGAGACACCTTGCTCGCGGCACTTTCCGTTGAGAGTTGGAGCGAGCTGGATCGTGGATCGATATCCCGGATACCGCGCGGAGAAAATTTCGAGCCGAACACCCGACTCATCAGAAGGGAAGATTCCGAACCATCGGTGAGCTCTTTCGTCCGAGGGACTAATTCGAGTGGTTGGCGTATTTTTGTTTGTTGTAAATTTTGTGGTATTAAATAATTATTCGTCGCGTTCACATTCCCGACGCGGGAATAAAATTGTGTTGGCGCGTGCCCCGGTTTCGGCGGTTCCTGCGGAGTCGCGGCCGTTTCTTTGAGGTCGGTGAATTTAAGAATTGGATTGTGTAAAAGCCGCGATACGTGCACGCCATTCCCTTGCCCGTTAGTAAGTCGGTAGCCGTGACAATCTTTTCAAAAGTAATAAATTAGATATTAGGGTCGGGAATACGCCTTGGGACTTAAGCCCACGGGAAGTCGCCGTTCGTTGCCGTCGTACGCGGGATATGTTTACGTGAGGGCGATTGTGATATCGCCGGGGAGAAAGTCGCATTGGATTTTGGTACTTGAGTTTTTGGAACGATTTTCTTTCCCCGGGATTGGTTCTTATTAAAGTTCGCGATCGTAAGCATTCCCGTGACGCGTCGATGTGTGTGTGTGAGTGTACGCGTGTATGCGAGAGAGAGCGAAATCCCGATTATATTAAAATTGTCGGAACTGATTTATGTTAAAATTCATTGCATTCTGGGACGAGAGGTTTCCTCCGAGCGCTTCGGTTTTCCCTCTCTTAAAATATCATTATTATTAAAATAAAATAAGATTCCTTGGTTCCCGGATATATTGTTTCGTAAAATTTATTTTCCGTGATTTCTAAATACTGACGTTGGTTCGACCCGGCCCCTCTCCGGCATTGGAAAGCTGCAGCTAGCCGTCAGCTAATCGACCTTGTCGAATTTTCTCTGGCGTGTTACGCGCCTGGCGCCCATCCCGCAAGGGAAAAATAAAAGGAGAAAATTATCGCGACGTTTAAGGATCCGAGGTTGAGGGTACTTATGTGGGGAAATTTGGTATAGAAATTTCCGCTACAAAAATTGGCGCCCAACGTGGGGCGTGAAATACAAATTTACAATCTATCCTGCAAACGCAACGTTCAGAATTTAAAATAAAAAAAAAAAAAATTTTTAATAAAAAAAAAAATAGAAAAATTTTTTTCGAATCCGATTATGAAATTTATAAAAGAGTGTTGGAAAGGAAAATTTACGAAGTAATCGGTACTGAGATTTTCGGATTGAAAGGTTTAAAATTTATTTCGTTTTGGCTCGACGGGGTTTCGGCTCTCGCTAGTGCGCTGTGTAGCGTTGTCTTCGAGCGTGACGGCCGCGTCTATTGTTCACGCTTAAGGCTCGCTCGTGTCGTGTTTTCTTTGTTTTTCTGTTTGGTGTGCTTGTCCCTAGTCCGATATTCGGAATATTTGTATTGAGACGAATTGAGTGAGTTCACATTCGGTTATTGTGAGACAGTTTCCCGAATATTATAAGGAGTATTATATCGAAGTTTTTCTTTTTGTTTTTATGCCGTCAACGGCCTTTGTCTATTATTTTCTCTCTACCGATACGGTGCACATTTGGTAGAAAATTACTCGGGACGAGACTTTGGAAATTTTAGATTTGACTTAATTTTAGATGTGATTTAATTTTCGACCATTGGGATAAAAAAAAAAAAAAAAAAAAAAAAAAAAAAATTTTTGACAGATTGTTTTTTTTCGTGGTTTTATTGTTTATTATATTTATTTGACTACGTGACGGTTTGAACTATTTGATCTGTTGTACTGTTAATTAATTATTTATTTACCGACTTCAATTCTTCTTTTAAACATTTTTTTTTGTCTTGTTTTTTTTTCGCATTTGTCTGTCAATTCGTAAGATCACTTTTGCGTGATCATGGCTCATCTGTATAACCCAGAGGAGATCGCCGCTCTGACCGACGATCAGGTCAAAACCGAACTTACGATGCTCGGTTTGCCGCTGGAGGGTACGATTGCCGCATTACGTGAAAGGCTTTATTTTTCAACTCGATTGGCAGGACGTGACGAAACGGAACACTCGGGATTGATTACCGTCGAACAGGTATCTTTGGCTGTCGGTGGGGCATCGGGAAATAAAATCGCGGACGGAGAGAATCGTCCTCCTCCTCCTTCCAATGTTCATAACTCGGTCCCGTTGCATCACTCTTCGCCATTAATAGCGAGACACTCGGTCTCCCGTTATCACGCGCCCGGTATGACCGCGTACGAGATCCTTCGTAAATGGGAGGTTAAATTCTCGGGAACTAAGCAAGAGGATATAGACGTTTTTCTGGCCCGTATCGAGGACGGACGTGCTCTTGTACCGATTTCAGACCTCGACCTCTTAAATTGCATACCTCTATTTCTTTCGGGATTAGCCTACCATTGGTATAAAATTGAGCGTCCTCGATGGAATACATGGGTAGCGTGTGTCGACTCGATGCGTCGTCGTTTTGGGGATCCCGATTTCCAGCTTACGCTTCGGGAGGAAATTCGTGCGCGAACTCAGGGGAATGACGAGCTCGTTACTGATTATTTAACATGTATGCGGAATCTTTTTGTCCGCGTAATACCACCCTTCGCTGAGGAGGAACAACTGAACATAGTTCACCGGAATATGCTACCGCGTTTGCAAGTGGCTATCCTGCGGATGGATGTCCATTCTCTTGACGCACTTGAGACCCTCGCAAGTCGTGTAGAGCGTAGTTATAAGGCAGCCGTAAATTATCGCGCCCCTCCGCCCCCGGAAAAATCATTGCTTCCGGAATTCGCGTATTGCGATCCGCATCACTCGCGGAAACATGTTGCATTTGGGGGTTTGCACCAAGTTGCCGACAACCTCCCGACAACATCTCAAGGGGGGGAGTGTCGATCACAGGATTCGCGTTGGGCCGCTTTGGAAACCGCTTTGGCCGCGTTTTATACCGATTATCATGAAAACTCATCAGGTACGGAGAGTAACGTTTCCGCTCCACCGTCAAATGGTTCGGGCGCAGCTTTTCCGCGACGGGGTACCCCAGTGAGGCCGGTATCGCATCATACGGCACCAGTAAACCTTACAGCATCTTCGCAGCCTATTGCTCCATTTCAGTCGATTCGGGATGCCAGCAACGCTAATCCGTTGTTTCCGGAAAATTCCGCTCCCGCACAGCAGCAAGCCTCGCGGTATTCTAGCTTCCCACGTCCATCCGGGAAGGTCATGTGTCACAATTGTGGGGAACAAGGCCATTTCGCAAGAGGGTGTGCCAAACCCCGGCAACAGAGTGAGGTTCGATGCTTTCGTTGCGGTAAAATCGGTGAAACAACTCGCTCAGAGCATAACTGCTCGGGAAATGCCGCCAGGGGCCGCCGTTAAGGGGCAATGCGGTTCCTCTGCTTTCACTAGATGCCCCAAAATTAGTAACTCTGGCGAAAACGAGAATTCCAAAGTTTTTTTGGGATTCAATCAATACGAGAGGAGAACCGCGTACGTTGTTAGTGATTTTTCTCGATGTTGGCATTTTTCGAGGTCCGGCACTGGTTGATTGCGGAGCTACGAGTTCGTACGTGGGCACAGAGGGCCTCGAGATGCTGGAAAAAGCGGGTTTTAAACGTCGAACTACTCCCGCGCGTTTTAGCACCGTAGCGAACGGTCAGGTGATCGCTTGCACCGAGGAGATAGAGTTCATAGCGAACTTGAAGGGGCGTTCTTCTACTCTCGTTGCGCGTATTTTTCCCGGACTACCCTTGTCGGTTTTGCTGGGACTCGACTCTCTCGAAACCTTGGGTATCGTCGTCGATTCGAAACGAAGAACATGGTATTTTTCCGGTGAGTGGGATAACGAGTTTAATTTCGATACTGTCCTGGGTCCGGAAGGCCTAGACATTTGTACCCCCATTGCGGAACTATCGTCTTTAGAGGCTAAACGGTTGGAGAGTTTTCTCGAGGCGCAGATCCCGAGACTTCGAAACTCGCCAGGAATAACACATTTGATCGAACACAAAATAGAAGTGGGGGACGCGGCCCCGATAAAGCAACGATATCGTCCTTTTACACCAATTGTTCGTGATTGGGTTTACCGTGAAGTTGATCGTCTTCTTGAGGCTGACGTCATCGAGCCCTCAAAGAGTGATTGGAATACCCCAATTGTTATGGTTCCGAAGCCGAATGGCACTTATCGGTTTTGCCTAGACTTCCGTAAAGTGAATGCCGTTTCCAAGAAAGACGCGTACCCCCTTCCGTATATGTCGAATATCTTGGATTGCCTACGTTCCGCCAAATACATCTCGACTTTAGATCTAAATCAAGCATTTCATCAGATCCCTCTCGAACTGAAGTCTCGCGAAGTCACGGCTTTTACAGTTCCCTATCGGGGCTTATTTCAATTCAAACGAATGCCGTTTGGGTTAACGACTGCTCCCGCGACTTTTCAACGTTTGTTGGATCGGATCGTTACCCCCGAGATGCAGCCCTTTGTCTTTGCTTATTTGGATGATATTATCGTGGCAACGGAAACGTTTGACGAGCATCTCGTGTGGCTCAGGCGTGTCTTCGATGAGATATTGGCCGCAGGTCTTCTCATCAATCCCGAGAAGTGTGAATTCTGCCGGAATGAGCTTCGATATTTGGGTTTCTTAGTGAACAGTGAGGGTTTGCAAGTTGATCCCGCAAAAACCTTGTCAATTCGAGAGTTCCCCGAACCGGGATCCGTAACTCAAGTGAGACGTTTTCTAGGCGCAGCTTCGTGGTATCGTAAGTTCATAGATCAGTTCGCAATGAAAGCAGAGCCGCTTACGATGTTGACGAAAAAGAATCAGCCGTGGATGTGGGGAGAGGCGCAACAAAAGGCCTTCGAATCTCTTAAGGAAGCGTTAACGAAAGCACCCACGCTGGCTCGTCCCGATTTCGCGAAACCGTTTACACTCCACACTGATGCGAGTAGCACGGGATTAGGTGCGGTTTTAACGCAGGTTACTGACGGCGCAGAACATCCGATCGCGTACGCGAGTCGTATCCTCTCGAGTGCGGAGCGCAATTATGACGTACGGGAATTAGAATGCTTAGCTATTCTTTGGGCGGTACCGAAGTTTCGTGAATACTTGACGGGATACAAGTTTACAGTAATAACTGATCATGAGAGCTTGAGGTGGCTCCTCAGACAACCAGAGCCGAAAGGTAGAATCGCGAGATGGATCTGGGCGTTAGCTCAATACGATTTTACTGTCGTGCATCGGAAAGGTTCACAGAATCAACTTCCTGATGCATTGTCGAGAATGTTTGAATCAGTTATCCCGGGGGAGGCGGAAAAGGAGAGTGAGGAACCGACCGTTCCGGAGATGCTCGCACTCGCCGAGGATACTGAGACTTGTGCGGAGGGAACGAATGGCGATGGATGGTATAAACAACGCGTTAAAGACGTTACTGAGACGCCAGATAAATTCCCGGATTGGAGGTTTGCCGACGATCGTTTATTTGTGCGTAGACGATTCTCGAATTTGGAATTGGAAGAGGAACAGTGGAAGCTGGTAGTTCCCGGGTTCGCGAGGCTCACAATCCTTCGTGAGTGTCACGATACCCCGCAGTCAGGTCACCTCGGGATTGACAAGACCTTCAAGCGCGTAGTCGCCTCGTACTTTTGGCCGAAGCTTTATCGAGACGTGGATCGCTACGTACGACATTGCGAGATTTGTCAACTGACTAAACCGTCAAACAACGCGTTACCAGGGTTAATGGGAAGAAGAGTGGTCGAGCAACCTTGGACCGTCGTTGCCGCGGATATAATGGGACCATTTCCGCCGAGTCGTGCAGGGTTTTCCTACGTATTGGTCATCCAGGATCTTTTTACGAAATGGGTGGAGTGTTGTCCCTTGCGTAAAGCTAATGGAAAGAAAATTCGTGAAGCTCTCGAGGAGCTTGTATTTTCTCGATGGGGTACTCCAGAAGTTCTGCTAACAGACAACGGAACAGAGTTTATCAATCAAAGTTTGCACGCGGTTGCGACCGAGTATGGGATCTTTCATACTACGACTCCGCCGTACCATCCGCAAGCAAATCCCGTAGAGAGAGTTAATCGCGTACTTAAAACCATGATGATTGCCTTTCTCGACGAAGATCATCGTGCATGGGATATGCATCTCGCGGAGTTCCGTTTCGCATACAATACTGCATTTCATTCGTCGATAGGCACGAGTCCCGCATATTTGAATTTCGGTCGAACACCCAAACCTCATCAATTTTTTAAACGTGTTCCGGGATCCCGGGAAGTGTTACTCAGTGACGAGAGTGAGTGGTCAGAGCACATGCGACGGTTACAGTCGTTGCGCGAAAAAGTACAGCATGATCTTGATATCGCGTATCAAAGGCAATCAGCTCAGTTCAATAAGCATCGTAACGCGGGAGGTTTTAAAGTTGGAGATTTAGTTCGTCGTAGACAGCGAATCTTGTCGAATGCTTCACGTTTTGTCACGGCAAAGTTGGCGAAAAGATATGTAGGACCGTTCAGAGTAAGTCGTATAATATCTCCCGTGGTTTATGAATTGACTGACGGAGACGGGAGAGTTATTCCAAAGGTCTCGATAGATGATTTGTTACCGTATCGTCCAGGTTTCGATTTGCCCGTTTCAGGAGAATGACGGAAGTTCCCGACCGAAATAGGGCAGAGACCGAAAATTTTTCGATGCTTTCTTATCAAAGTGACGTGATCTACGGACTTAATGAATGGTGTGGTTGTTTATGTTGGGTGCAGACACGTGAAATTGTATTTGTGAGAGTCAGGGTTATCTGTGTTCGTCCGGTGGAGGCGGATGCCCTAAAGGTGTATTCACTTGGTGAGGACAATGTCAAAGAACTTGATTATCGTTATGTACTTCAATAATTTCATTGGTGCCCAGGAATCGCTGAACCGTGGGCTCATGACAAGATATTTGAATAATGGTTAGTCAAGACTTTTGATACTACTCAGCCCCGGAGACGGAGAGTTCTTCCCGACCGGGACGGTCGTGGTTTAAGGGGGGGAGAGTTGTAACGAGGCAAAATTCAAGCCCGTTACATTCGGCTCGTTCCAATGCTCACAAGGCGATTCCTCAGGGCCCAAAATAGAAAATTGCGACTTCATTAATTATTTATATTTTTGTACAAATTATTTTATGTACTGCGCCTCGGGCGGGAGAGCTAAAGGAACCATGGTTGGACCGCGAGGGAGCTACCGTTTCGCCGACGAACATCGCATCGAGATAACGGAGGAATCGGCAGAGATTTTCCCGCACGACTCAAAACTGTCTTCGAGTGGCCCTCCCCTATTCTAACACGTGTCGTTAGTGGATGATGATCCAGCCCATCCAACGAGGAAAAAGAACCTCGTTTTGCCAGCGTCGCTGCCTCAAGATGCAGCTCAAGAATTAATTGGAACGGCTGAGCAACATTATCATCGAAGGTTTTCTAAGCGGGGATTGAGTACCGCGAAGAGATCGTTCGTCCATTATCACAAGTCCCGTAGCGCTACTGCGTTGCGAGTGATCAGTCTGGAAACCGTCAAATGCCGTAAAAGGCCGAACGTTCGCGAATTTTGGGAAATCATCGCGATTAGGTAGGGGTAGGGGTGCCGCTAACGAGAGCAGGAGAGACACCTTGCTCGCGGCACTTTCCGTTGAGAGTTGGAGCGAGCTGGATCGTGGATCGATATCCCGGATACCGCGCGGAGAAAATTTCGAGCCGAACACCCGACTCATCAGAAGGGAAGATTCCGAACCATCGGTGAGCTCTTTCGTCCGAGGGACTAATTCGAGTGGTTGGCGTATTTTTGTTTGTTGTAAATTTTGTGGTATTAAATAATTATTCGTCGCGTTCACATTCCCGACGCGGGAATAAAATTGTGTTGGCGCGTGCCCCGGTTTCGGCGGTTCCTGCGGAGTCGCGGCCGTTTCTTTGAGGTCGGTGAATTTAAGAATTGGATTGTGTAAAAGCCGCGATACGTGCACGCCATTCCCTTGCCCGTTAGTAAGTCGGTAGCCGTGACAATCTTTTCAAAAGTAATAAATTAGATATTAGGGTCGGGAATACGCCTTGGGACTTAAGCCCACGGGAAGTCGCCGTTCGTTGCCGTCGTACGCGGGATATGTTTACGTGAGGGCGATTGTGATATCGCCGGGGAGAAAGTCGCATTGGATTTTGGTACTTGAGTTTTTGGAACGATTTTCTTTCCCCGGGATTGGTTCTTATTAAAGTTCGCGATCGTAAGCATTCCCGTGACGCGTCGATGTGTGTGTGTGAGTGTACGCGTGTATGCGAGAGAGAGCGAAATCCCGATTATATTAAAATTGTCGGAACTGATTTATGTTAAAATTCATTGCATTCTGGGACGAGAGGTTTCCTCCGAGCGCTTCGGTTTTCCCTCTCTTAAAATATCATTATTATTAAAATAAAATAAGATTCCTTGGTTCCCGGATATATTGTTTCGTAAAATTTATTTTCCGTGATTTCTAAATACTGACGTTGGTTCGACCCGGCCCCTCTCCGGCATTGGAAAGCTGCAGCTAGCCGTCAGCTAATCGACCTTGTCGAATTTTCTCTGGCGTGTTACGCGCCTGGCGCCCATCCCGCAAGGGAAAAATAAAAGGAGAAAATTATCGCGACGTTTAAGGATCCGAGGTTGAGGGTACTTATGTGGGGAAATTTGGTATAGACATTTCCGCTACAATATATATATATATATATATATATATGTATATATATGTATATATATATATATATATATATGTATATGTATGTATGTATGTATGTACCGGGTGTCCTGTAATGAATGAATAGTCCTGCAACTGTCGATAGGTCAGATCATGTCCTACTGTATGTTGCAATTGTCGTTTAATAAAACTCCCACGGTTTTCGAGATCCAGATCATCTGCTTTTGGCTTTCCGCATGCCATTTCTACAAATAATACTTTTTTTTGACCCGGTTTAAAAAAAACTTGGTTTTTTGTTTTATCTAGAAAAGTGTTCGATAAATATTTACAAGTGGGGCTCCAGTCCTAATGAGCTCCAAAAATTTTTTTCACGTGTTCGAGGCTATTCTGCCGTATGAAAATATGTTTTTTTATGATGGGGGAGGGGTATTTTATTAAGAAAAAACAAACAAACCGAAACTCACCCACCCAAACCCGTGTCATTTGACTCACTTGATGTCACCAAACCCTTTTCCTCCATACCTTGAAAAACGTGAAAAAAGCGTCTGGGGGTTGAACTAAGGGTTGAAATTGTCTTCCCCCGACTTAAATATTATGAACAAAGTGCCCTGAAATAAATCGACTCGGTACAAAATTTCTACACACCTTTTCTAGCTGGAGCCCCACTTGTGAATATTTACCAAGTCTTCTTTTTATCCTTAAATGCTAAGGAAACTTTGTGAAAAAAGATCTGATGCGGTATTTTTGTACGAACCAATTCGAACATCTGACTTCGATAGCCTGGGGTGTGTAAAGAAATGTACTATGCATGTCGTGCCAATTACTTAAAAAAGTTGCTTAGTTATTATCGATTCATGTCAACTGTAGAAATGGCATGCGAAAAACCAAAAGCAGATGATTTTTTTGAACTAACATAAAGCCCAATATCTAGAAAATCGTGGGGCTTTTACTAAACTGAAATTCCGGCATATATAGGACATGATCTGACCTATCGACAGTTGCAGGATAATTCATTCATTACAGGACACTCTGTATATCTACAGGATGACAATTATCAGTATTTGAAGGAACTTGCGTGGAGATTTTGCGATGTAAAGAAATACGACGTCCAATGGTTTTTTGAGTCCTCTTTGAAAAAAATGTAGCAAATCTTTTTTATGAGTAGTATTTGCAGAAAAAATGCACGTTTTCGAAAAAAGCAAAATTTCTTTTGAGTACACCAAAATGAAGATAATCAAATTCCAAATTCGAATCACGCCTGGCAAACTTTTTTTAAACATTCCGTTATTGAGAACAAAATTATCGAAGATGCATCTCAAAATGGATAGAGTGAATGAAATTCCACAAACATAAAGATTTTTTTTTGTTCTTAACTGTTCAGTATCCGTAATTTTGTTATTTTCATCCTGCTGAACTCAAAATGTTATTTAAATTCGGTCCCAGAATATTGAAATTTTTTTGACAAATAATATTCACAACAAATACGCTATATTTTTTTCCAAAGAAGACTCGATGGACCATTAAATATCATATTTTTCTCGGTTGCAAAGTCTCCTTAACAACCCTTCAGAAAATACATAGCCACCTTCAAATTTTCATTCTGTATAAACATGAATATATACTAACTGTGCCCTCGGCTCTGCCTGCGTTGAAAATCTTATCGATGGCAAATCTACCCTCTCAATTTTACATTCAAATTTTCGGCAAGTTTGTGAACAATCTTCTATCAGATATCAAGGAGGGTCTGTACTACCTCACTGTCTGAAACTTACCCATCAAAATCTCCCCTAACCCCTCCCTCCCTATAACATCCCTTTCGTTATTAAACACGCCTCATTATCAGTAAATTTTTTATTCATCTGTTCATTTGCTTTTTACATTTGTAGTTTTGTGTTTTTTTAAATAAAAATATTATTTAATAAAAATAAAAATTACATAAAAATCCGAAGATTACACACAGCCCCTTATTGATCTTCAATTTTTATTTGTTTACTTGTTCATTTCTTCATTTCTTTGTTTTTTTCTGTTCGTCTGCTACTACTATTTGTTTGTTTAATATGAACGACATGTTTGTTTGTTTGTATGCTTGTTTATTGTGATTTTGATTAATTGCACAGCGTAATGCTCATAGGCCTGAATCATCTTCCACGCTCTCAGCTGTGCTTCTGTAAAAGATTCATGGATATCGATTCGGTAGTTTTCGAGTTATAAACGCGCAAGCGTACAGACCAACCGACAATTTTTTTTCAAAACACGATTTTCAATTGGTGTCATTGGTATAAATTTACTATAAATTAGAAGTAGTATTAAGTTGGTTCAGTTAGTATAAACAATCTGTGGAAAAAATATTTGTGAAAATAACAGAATCAAACAATTCTCTCCTTAGTTTTATTTTATATACATATTAGGGTGGCAAAAATTTCAGCTCAATTTTTTTCTTTTTCTCACCATCCAATTATCTACTTTAAAGGAAAATAACATCGTTGCGAAAGCTGCGAGCGTTAAAAAAATATTTAGAGGTCGCTCGATCCTCCCAACAATGCAAATTTTTATGAAAAAAATCCATTTTTTCTCCTACATCTCATCCATGAATTTTACGTTTCATAATTTTTCAATGAATATTTAGGCCAATGAATATTTAGTGGTCGCTCAAGAGCTTCGAAATTTCCACTTGTCGTGATTTTTTTTCTTTTCTCACTCATCAATTTAGGACCGTGTAAGATGTTTAGGACAATTCATCGTTTTTTTCTTTACAAACGGATTTTTAAAATTTACCTCACACTTCCTATAATTTTGTTTGTTTTTTTTACAGGTGGGGGGGGGGGGGGCCGGGGACCTATAATTTTGTTTACAGAGAAGAGCTGTAAAGAATCATTTTGTGAGAACAGAGATGATAATTATTAGGTCAGTGGTGTGAGGTAAATTTGAAAAGTCTGTTTCTAAAGAAAAATTACTGATTGTTGTGGAATTTTACAAAGCGTCAAATTTATAAGTGAGAAGAGTAAAAAAAATTGGCGAAAATTGGAAATTTCGAAGCTGCTGCGCGACCACTAAATATTCATTCAACGGCTAGTGCTTTCGCGAGGTTAATTGAAAAATTATAAAGCGTAAAATTCATGCGTGAGAGGTGAACGAAAAAAGAAATTGATTTTGTAATGAAAATTTGAATTTTTGGGAGGCTTGACCGACCTCCGAATATTTTTTGACCGCTCGCAACTTTCGTGACTATTTTTTTTTCTTTAAAGAAGATAATTGAATGGTAAGAAAAAGTACAATAAAATACAGCTCAAATTTGTGCCACGCTAATTTGGTAATTAAGGTTGGTAGGTAATTCTCCAGGGCGTTTCCGTCGGTCACATCGTAAAAATTATTTTTCCGCGTATTTGCAATGTGCCTTCGGACGACCTTGCGAGCATTTATAATTCCGCCCCTTTTTATTTTCGGAGTATCTCCCCGTCCGGTTATCGGACGAATAAGCGTATGTTATTCGTCCGGAAAGCGGCTCAGTTCACGCCGTATTTCCCGTAGGCGTACATATTATTGTGATTCGTGTACGCTATTATCCGACGAATAACATATATATATATAATTGTTCGGATAGAATGCGTCAAATTGTTAAACAAACTATCCGGAAGAATAATTTACACATAGTCATCCGAATAAAATATTTATAATTTGGTTTGGGTTTGTTAGTTGTGTTTGGGTTTGTTTGATTTAGGTTGGTTGGTTTTGTTTGGGTTTGTGTTGTTTGGGTATATTTGTTTGCGTTTGTGTGGCTTGGGTTGGTTGGCTTTGTTTGGGCTTAGGTTGGTCTGTTTGGTTTTGTTTATTTGGGTTTGGGTTTGTTTTTTGGGGTGGTTTGTTTGACTTTGGGTTTGGGTTTGTTTTTTGGGGTGGTTTGTTTGACTTTGGGTTTAGGTTTGTTAGTTGTGTTTGGTTTAGGTTGGTTGGTTTTGTTCTGGTTTGTTTATTTGGGTTTGTGTTGTTTGGATATATTTGTTTGCGTTTGTATAGTTTGGGTTGGTTGGTTTTGTTTGGGTTTGGGTTGGTTTGTTTGGATTTGTTTATTGGGGTTCGGGTTTGTTTGTTTGGGGTGGTTTGTTTGCGTTTGCGCTTGGGTTTGGTTTTTGGGTTGATTTGTTTGGGTTTGTGTTGGTTGTGTGTTTGAGATTGTTTGGGATTGTTTGTTTGGGGCTTTGTACACCGAGAACCGCGTGAAATTAGCCGCTATCGGTAGGCAGGTCAGTGCGTGGCTGAGCGGTTACCCATCCACGTATTGACCCTGGCCAACGCAATTTGACACGGAAGATCGCCAGAGCCGGAAACCGGCTGGGCATCTGCCAAGTTCCCTACGTTTACTCATAAATCTACGAACCTCCGGAAACGAGACAGGTGAGGTTCATACTGCCGTTCTCCTCGAAGGGTCCCGCGACTCTGCTCACCGTCTCGTCGCGGTCGTTCACGATCCTCGGCATATTTGGTGGCACTGCAACAAAAACAACGCGGGCCCAACATTATTCGAAATTCGGGTAAGATTCTTCGCACTCCGATCGTTAAAAATGTTTCCGAAGTTCTCGAAGGTCCAATCAGATGGACAGCACAAATATAACAGTTCGAAAAAATCTAATCAGATAGACAGGACAAATAGAACAGTTTGAAAAAAAAACAATTTCCCGTTTCTACCACGTTTTATTGCAATTGGAAATAGTATCTTGCTCCTCGTAACAGGGGACCCTCGTAAAAAAATCTTAGGGCTTTGAAGCCTTCAAGACCCAAATGGCGAAAATAACTAGGCACCCTTTAGGGGTTGCCGGAGCCCTTATTTTTCGAGAGGCACCGCAAAATCATAATATATTGTAGCCAAGTGTGAGAGACAACGATTTCACTTCCTCTCAGGGAAAAATAATTCCCCTTTATAATGGTAAGTGAAAGTTCCCAAAAAATCGGATTTTTTTCACATATTATATATATATATATATAAGGGTAATTCTCCCGAAATGATAATTTTGCATCTAACCGGACTTTAAAAAAATATATACTATTCAATTACTTTGTAGGTTTTTTTTTTCGAAACACAGCAGTTTGAAATATTTCGAAATCTTCCTACAAAACAAATTTGGCAGAAAAATCGTCGTTATCTTTTTTCACTCAGCATTTTGAGTATTAAAATCAATCTGGAATGTAACTAGCCAGACTTCATACACACTAGCAAGCTGAAGAGGTACTAAAAATTCCCAAATATCAGGAAAAAACATTCCTTACAATCATTGGATATTTATTTAACTTCTCCCTAGAAAAAAATAATAGGTCATCATAATAATAAGTGACATGGAAGAAAGATTATTCGGACTAAATATTACGGAACGTTGACGATTGTCTTATCAAATTGCTGGTATTGAGAAAGAAACGACTTTTATATGCGAAAGATGCCAATAATTCTTGCCTCATCATTCTCCATCGCTGTTTTATCTTGCCCCGCATACGGGGTAAGATGGGAAAAATGAAAGTTCAATTAAAAATATATATTATATTGTAAAAATCGAAACGACCGATGGTTTTGTTGTCAATATTGAAAGATTAATAAATATTGATTAGTTTAAAAGAATAGTTAAAGTTGACAGACTCATATATGTATTGTTTTATTTGAATATGACCTTAGCGTTATCATCTTTCCCCTACTTGCCCCTACTTACCGCAATGGAAAAAATGATTAACAATTTGACAAATGTACCCTGAAAGCTTTCCAATTTTCCCGGGTCAGTTTTCAACCACCCTCCAAAGAGGGGTCGCAGAGAACCGTAAATATTGACCGAGCATTCATCAAGCACAAACGATACACAATCTAAACGTGCTCTCCCTCGTTATTACGATCACGAAAAAATGTTGACCCTGAGCTTTATGTGTGGAGGGGGGGGGGGGCTGAGTTG